>JADBJO010008923.1:40000-45000 GCA_016801955.1 Conus betulinus | reverse complement strand
CGATGAAGTCTTTTGCAGTTGTGTTCTGATGCTCGTACAGCGCCGACGGTCTTTTCACTACACAACCTGGTGTAGGCCACTCGTGAAAATGACGTGCCACCCAAAGGAATGACTTCCGACAGAAACATGAAACACCTACAAGGAACGTCCTGGTCAGTGACTTGACAGTCATTGGTATACCGTCCACATCCACATGACATACATTCGTCATCTCCACATGCTCGCTCCAGTCAACAGATTTAAAAAACATTTCACATACTTCAAACAGGTTTTCTTTTTTCTTTTTTTTTTTTTTCGTTCAGTGCGGCCAGGCATGCCTGTTTGTCTTTCACAACACAGTGAATTCATAACTTATTATCTCGTTCATGAAACAATTTTAATGACCTGTAAAAAATGACTTTGACAGCACAAACAGAGACTGCACGAACTACGCCAACAATCTTCAGAGAGACTGGACGAACTGTACCAACAATCATCAGAGAGACTGGACGAACTGTACCAACAATCATCAGAGAGAGACTGGACGAACTGTACCAACAGTCTTCAGAGAGACTGGACGAACTGTACCAACAATCGTCAGAGAGACTGGACGAACTGTACCAACAATCGTCAGAGAGACTGGACGAACTGCACCAATAATCTTCAGAGAGACTGGACGAACTGTACCAACAATCATCAGAGACTGGACGAACTGTACCAACAATCGTCAGAGAGACTGGACGAACTGCACCAACAATCATCATGGACGAGAATGGACGAACTGTACCAACAATCGTCAGAGAGACTGGACGAAGTACATCAACAATCTTCAGATAGACTGGACGAACTATACTATATAACTTCAATTAGTAAGGGCCATGAATAAATGCAATCACCAATGTGTAAATCAAAGTTTGACAAGCCATTGTGAACCAGCACGTAATCGATCACACTACATCCGTTTGGAGACACAAAAGTATGCTCACCCTCACTATCTCCATCACGAAAAACCATTTAAAATGCTCAAGCCGAACATGATACAGAAATCCAAACAATGTTTTGCCAAAAGTGTGTTGATGACCGAATCTTTAGAGCAACGCATGCAATTGTCGTCATCCACATTGACATTCTCCATACAGCTCACATACTTTGTCATGATTTCATTTTCAGCTTGTTTGCCACCTGTTCTGGCATTCAAATCTCCATAACCATAAAATAAAGTGTATCCATTTCTTTTTTCAAACTTTTGAAGTAAGGCTTCTTCCATTATTAGAACACCATCTTTGATCAATTTATCAATGTACATCGGGCCTCCTTCTAGGGACCACATAGCAAGCAACCAAGACTACATCTTTATCAGTGTCGAATATATTTTATCTATTTTTACTGCAATAGCATTGTCACAACTGAGCTTTGTTTCTTTAATCTTGTTATGTAAACTCTTCCTTATTAACAACAACACCTTCCTGACTTCCTTCCATGAACTGATAGTTTTTTGGCTGGTACGGGAAACTTCAGATAATCAATGAATATATTGCTATAGTCAAATGACAAGTCGAGGAAAGTTTCAGTGAGAGTAACAAAATCAAATGTATTTACATAATTCATGAAAAAAAAAACATCCTGTATCTTACTACATAAGTTCTCGACATTGTAATTAAGAAACGTCCACTGAGTTGGATGGTCGGACCTGTCCTATTCATTTTTTGAAGCGCTTGAACGCAGGTTCCTGTCGTTCACATCACCGCATGTACCTTTGCCTCGACTCGAACCTGTGAGCCTGCTTGACTTGTTTCCGACAGGCGTTTGCATGCCTGCCTATCTGCCTGGCAGGGTTGTGTCCGCGTGGTGTACGTGCGTCGCCATCCGATGTTCACCACTGACAGGATATGGAGAACCCCGGTTGGCCTTGGCTGACTCGTGTCGCTCTCTCCCTGTTCCACTGCGAGGGACGTGACCACCGGCTGGTACCACCGTCACGTTGTCGTTGATCCTGGGTGGGCCGGGTACCGTGACGTGAAGAGGGGGATGAACACCCGCTCACACCACCCTGCTCGTTCTGCATCGAAGTCTTGTTTAGACGGACTCGATCTGCTGCTTGTTTGAAACAGACACACCCTGCTTATTCACATTTGTGGTACTATTCACACGTGCCGTTCCATGACTACTCGTTGGACTTGTGACAGCACTGCATGCATCATCGCTTCCCACCACCTGAGCATATGACCGGGGTTCTGGGAGTTGGGGGCTAATAACCAACCGACCTTTTCTGAAGAAGGCTCTCTTCCCTCCCTCCTAGCTTTTGCAACGATCTGGGCCTGCGCTCTCTAGTAAGGTCGTTGGCCACTCGAACTCCTTTATCTAGAAGTTGCTACCGGGGTGTCTTTGTTCGTAATTAAGGATATTTTGTCTTTCCACCTTCTAAATTTGACAATCATTGGTCTAGTTTGACCTTCATGTGCGTAGCCTGTCCGGTGTGCTCGTTCAATGTCATCTACTGTCCAGCTCCTATGATCATCTGTATTGTTTAGAACATCGACTACTGCTTTGGTACATGTGTCAAACGTTTCACTGGGCTGCTTTTGGGAATCCTGAAAAAGCGCAGATTATCTCGTCGATTGAATGGCTCTAATCTGTCGGCGTCTGTTTTAAGTTTCTCAACCTCTTTTTTCACCTCCTTTATCATTTCAGTTAATTAATTTATAAACGTCTTCCTTTCCGTTATGTGTCGCGGCAAACAGGTGTTGTATATCAGTTGTACATCAGTCACTGTCTCTTTTAATTGCCTGTGTTCAGTTTCCAGTTTGTCACATCTTTTGTTTATCTCTTCACATTGTACTTTTACCTAGCCTAGTTCCTCTTTGATTTCTCCAAGATCATTTCTTATGAGTGAAATTTGTTGCTGAAGTGTTGCTTTATGGCCTGCATGAATCTGTTAAAGATGTCTTCATATCCGGTCGTCAAGTTAGTCCCCGGCGTCCTATCTTCTGACGAAATTTCTTGTCGGTCATAGTTGGGGCCAGGGTTTGTCTCAATGTCACCGCTTAATAGGAGCCTGCTGAGCGAGAACACAGAATGGACGATACAAATAGTAATAACAATGATTTGTTCGTGCATGTCGGTCTGACTCAAACCAGTGTTGCTGCACTTCAAAGCTGAGCGAAAGAGAGCGGGCGAGAGAGAGAGAGAGAGAGAGAGAGAGAGAGAGAGAGAGAGAGAGAGAGAGAGAGAGAGAGAGAGAGAGACAGACAGACAGACAGACAGGTGAAAAAAGTTTTAATATTCTGTCCCCAGGGCTAGCACTTAACAATTTTATATGAGTTTAGCCTTTATCTTTCTTTTATCCATCCCATTTTTTTCTATATGCGTTCCATAACTCAGTTTTTGCCTCACAGGGACTCGTAAAAACTTTGTTGATCTGTTAACAGCTTGTAAGTTATGTTCAAGGATGGCAGAAAGAAAAGAAAGAAAGAAAGTAAGGTAGAAAAAGAAAACTGAATAGAAAAAAAAAAAGGCATATAATTGATGCCTGCCACAAACACAGTTGTATAATTCAATCACAATCATGTTCAAGCCAAATGACTCCGCCATTTGAGAAAAGGGCAATGTAATTAACACAGGTACATACCACAAGTCGAGGATGACACACTGGGGTGGACGTTGCAGGTGAGGCAACAGCAGTAACTAATACAACCGACCACACCAGGCATTGACAGAAATTTACATCAAAGGCAATTTATCTACACCAAGCGATCAACGTCACGAGGATGCAGTTGTCTCTCTTGATTCATACTTTCACAGTCATTTCCTGCGAAGCGCAGTTTTTCTGAGCGTGCCCGCGCGCACCCCCCCCCCCCCCCCCCCACCACACACACACACACACACACACACACACACACACACACGCTCGCGCAGGCAGTGAAATAAAAATCTGCTTTCAGAAGATCATAGGCGACAGATCTTCTATGATTAGCCTGCGATCACTGAACAAATCACAGCCTCTCTTTCTGTCTGTCTGTCTCTTTCCACTCCGTCACTGTCTGTCTTTCTGTCTGTCTGTGCGTCTGTCTCTGTCCATCTGTCTGTCTGTCTGTCTGTCTGTCTGTCTGTCTCTCTCTCTCTCTCTCTCTCTCTCTCTCTCTCTCTCTCTCTCTCTGTCTTTCGCCTCATCTCCCTCCATCTTAATGTTCCCTACCCACCCCTCTCTCTCCCCATTCTCAACATAACAGTCACATAGTCACAGGCGACCCCTTTGAATCAGTTTTTTTGTGCACAAACACACGTCAATAATTCAACACTTGTACGTATCATGTTATAAGATCCACCATTGGCACTGACTTCAAGGGGCACAGGAGTCCGCAGACCTCTATCAAGCTCGAACGAATCCTGCAGCCGCTCTTTATGTCAGTTCATGAGTGCAGTCCCATGAGTGAAAACATGCTTTAGTCATGGGGAAAAAATAGAGAGCATAGACAGTACAGAAGGTAGGAAGAGTCTCTATGAACAGCTCGACATCAGAAGGTCCTCAGAGGGGACCTCACCCTCCACTGCATCTGGCCCAGGGATTTATGACACCCCTGTGAATTAATAACAATGTCTTATAATTTTGTTTTGATTTCCCTCACTTCTCTCTCTCTCTCTCTCTCTCTCTCTCTCTCTCTCTCTCTCTCTCTCTCTGTGTGTTCTATTTCATTTGATGTTCTTTTATGATTACATGACCGCTTTGCTTGCTTCTTTGCTTTTATTTTTTTTTTACATTAATTGATTTCACTGCATGTTGTAGTCCCTACTCAGGACGAGGACTGGATGTAAAAAAGCATGTTAGTGCTTATCTTTTATCCTCGTAAATAAAGAATTTTGTCTTGTCTTGTCTTGTCTCTCTCTGTGTCTCCTGTGTGTGTGTGTGTGTGTGTGTGTGTGTGTGTGTGTGTGTGTGTGTGTGTGTGTGTGTGTGTGTTCGTTCGTTCTTTGATTTAATGTCTATCCAATTTACAGTGATCTTAGACAAAAATAAGAGACAA
>JADBJO010008923.1:17500-30000 GCA_016801955.1 Conus betulinus | reverse complement strand
GTACATGTATTATCCACTCATTCAAGGTAGACAGATTCAGTTTAGATACATCACCATGTGATTATTCGTTTTAAACGATAAGAATGAAAACAACACAGTTGCATCTATAGCAAGTTTTGTAATTAGATGGGAAAACGATTAATTATTTATCAAAAAACACAACACAGAAATGCCTCAAGGTCAGCGTGGTGCATGCGTGCGCGCGTGCGCGCGTGTGCGTACGTGCGTGTGTGTGTGTGCGTGTGTGTGTGTGTGAAGTGATGTGTGTGTTGTGTGTGTGTGTGTGGGTGGTTTGTGTGTGTGTGTGTGTGTGGTGTGTGTTTGTGTGTGGTGCTGCGTGCGTGTGTGGAGTGAGTGTGTGGTGTTTGTGTGGGTGTGTGTGTTGGGTGTGTGTGTGTGTGTGTGTGTGGTGAGGTGTGGTGTGTGTGTGTGTGTGTGTGTGTGTGTGTGTGTGGGTGTGGGTCGTGGTGTGTGGTCGTATGCGTCGTGTTGTTGTGGTGTGTGGTGTGTGTCGATGTGTGTGTGTGTGCAATACTGAGGATAGATGTGTCATAAAAGTTGTCAAGAAAGCCCGCTCTGTAATTAACTTTAAACATGATGCAGTGTTTGGTGGCCGTAAAAGAAGAGAAACACAAAGACAAAACAAGAAAAAGCCAAGCAAACTAAAACAAAGTTGTAGTAACAGTTGACTACATAGGTCATTTACAAGTAGATCTGACTGCAAATCAAGAACATGATCTGGCCGGTTCATCTGGGCAAACATACGGTGGAACATGAGGTGAGTTCGTACAATTCCCTAGACGGTCAGACGTGTAGTTCCAGACATCCACACCGTCCGTAAACCATTAACCGCCTCCAAGCCCTTGATGTCACACCTGTTTCCAGACCTCCTGCCGGGGCCTCCTGCCGTGCAGAGCGTCGTTGCAGGGGCTCCTGCTGGCGAAGTGTTCTCCTCTTGCATTGCTAACCACATACACACTTTCTTAAGCACTTGGTTATGTGTGGTTGTGTGTGTGTGTGTGTGTGTGTGTGTGTGTGTGTGTGTGTGTGTGTGTGTGTGTGTGTGTGTGTGTGGATTTGTTTAGAACCTGAAGCCATTGATACGTTAGCATAGGCGGTAGTTTATCTGCCATGAAATATGCAGATAACAATAAAGTCTTTCAAACGATAAAGTGTGTGTGTGTGTGTGTGTGCGTGTGTGCGTGTGTGTGTGTGTGTGTGTGGTGTGTGTGTGTTGCATGTGTGTGTGTGTGTGTGTTGTGTGTGTGCGTGGTGTGTGTGTGTGTGTGTGTGTGTGTGTGTTGTGTGTGTGTGTGTGTTGCGCGCGCGCGCGCGCGCGCGTGTGCGCTAGGTAATGGTGTTTATGGAATGTTTTCTTTACCTCATTTTAAACAAATAGTAAAACATAACAGTAAGCTGTAAAAAACACGACATTTGAAAACAGATGATACATCAAAATAAAGAGATACGTAACTTATGTTGCTAGTAAAGGACTCTGGCGTAAAGGATAACCAATAATAACGTCTGGGAACCCGTAACAGTGTGTGTGTGTGTGTGTGTGTGTGTGTGTGTGTGTGTGTGTGTGTGTGTGTGTGTGTGTCGTGCGTGCGTGCGTGCGTGCGTGCGTGCGTGCGTGCGTGCGTGCGTGCGTGCGTGAGTGCGTGCGTGCGTGCGTGCGTACCTACGTGCGTACGTGCGTGCGTTCTCGCGTGCGCGCGCGCGCGCGTGTGTGCGCGTGTGCGCGTGTGTGTGTGTGTGCGCGTATGTGTGTGTGCGTGTGTGCGTGTGTGTGTGTGTGTGTCTGCCAGCAAGAAGAGGAGGTAGGACAAATAAACCTAAGAGGCATTAGGGGACAGGAGTGACAGAGAAACTGACAAAGTGTTTTAACATAACATTAAACAGAAGTTTCCGAAGTGAAGTTACCGAAAATGGAATTAGGTGATGAATACTGGTCAAAAGAACACGCCAACAGGGCTGTCCATGAAACATTCTGTAACCGTATCAGTAAGTGAACTGTTATTCAGTATTTCATAGAGAGATGAGCATGTATCGAGAACTGATTTCCCAGTTGTTTTGAAACAAGTTCTTTTGTGTTCGGACAGCGTAAAAGTACGTGTAGAAACCGATAGCTCATTTCCGCATGGACATTTTGCTTTTTTGCTGAACTTAGGGCGTTCAGGCGAAATCTGTGCACGAGACTTCTGATCCGTCTTAAACGACACGTGGTGGGTTTAACCCGGAGAATTTGATGGTTCGATTATTTTGATTACTTACCTATAAAGTACCGACTGTACTGGCTATGTGAGTGTTTAAGTCTCTCGTGGAACATAACGTAGGGTGTTAACTTTAAAAGTTGAAAACCTTCTAAATCCAATCCGAGATCAACTTACTGTCCCGGCAACATTTAGGGCTTCCCTTCTTGCGGAGAGAGAGAGAGAGAGAGAGAGAGAGAGAGAGAGAGAGAGAGAGAGAGAGAGAGAGAGAGAGAGAGAGTCTAGGACTTCACTACCGCCATGGATCCATCCTGTGAGCTACGCTGTTTGATAAAAGGGCCTTCACTGGTTCAACCACCTACACCACATCGTTGCAGTAGTGGGGACGCAAGTCACATCACCTGCTTCTGGACGTCTTCCTCTCCGTTAAGGGAAGGGCGCTGCTTCGCCATCCTCAGGACCCGGCACTGAACGACGACACGCGAGTCCTGAAGGGCGATGGAATGCTCCATGGACCTTCCTGGAGCCCCCTGTCTGGGGAGCCCGCAGTCTGAGGGCCAGTCTGTCACAATACCGCCACACTGCTTTTGAAATAAGTGTGAGGCTCGTAGTCCGTTTGGAGAATTTTGACTCTTTGTGTTTTGTAAGATACAGATTATAAGCTTCATTTATTTGAGTATCTGTTAGACACTTTGCATATTTGAGGTCTGTTGTATTGAGCAGACAGATAGCCTTAGCTGGAAATACGTTTCGTCTATTTTCTTCCTTGTTTATTTTCTTTTTCTGTGCAAGTTCAGTGTTTGACACTGCTGTGTTGAAATACGACAGCACGTTACACGGAAATGAGACAGTGAAGAGAGCACTAATATGATATGTGACTTCCACGAAGAACATAAATGAACGTGTCTATGTTTAAAGAAAAAAAGGTTTGAATAATAATTCTTTTATACATGAATAACAGAATAAGTGTGTGCGTGTGTGTGTGTGTGGGGGGGGGGGGGGGGGGGGGCAGATATCTAGTGGCATTGTTTCATCAGATATTTTGTCTCCCGCCCTCCATTCCACCCCCTTACATATTGGGAGGAATGTGCACAAGTCTTGTTTGTCACCGTGCTCTCACTGGTCTCACTGACCCTTCTCGTCATTTCTTTTGCCCATACATCAAAGTCTGAAAAGAAAAAAAAATCTTAACTAAACTGATGTGGTCACCCCTGGTGGAGTAGAGTTTGAAGTTTGCGAGAGGGGAGGCCATTCTGTCAAATTTGTTCTAGTAGGGTTCTGCGAGTTTATGAGTGAGAATCGTGACTGTGACTGGCCTCTTAGTCTGACTCTTCTCCCAGTCCTGCTCACTTTCAATACGTCCATGGAATCTGGATGATCACTCTTTGTGAAACAGCTGTATTTTCAAGTTCTCCAGATTGGACACGACAATACTGCACCGCTAGGGAAGGGTAACCTCTCAGCGTGCATGGTTAGCAGGGTTGGGAACACAGCTAGAGATGAGATCCCATGTCTCTGGATCAACATTGATTAGGTGATCAACATTTTATTAAGTCTGTTATTGGCGAATCTGCAGGAACCAGCGATGGCCTTGACTTTATCTAGCACTTTTTTTTTTAATATCCAAATGTAAACATACATCGAAGGAAATGGAAAAATATTTGAATAACCTTATGTCACACATATGGAGTTCTCTGCAAGCGATCTACTCCCTAGTATTAAAGCACTAAAATTAGTGAGCACAGCACTTTGCATTCCGTGAACAGAGTTGCTCTGAGTTTTAAGCATTTAAATGTCCCTGCTGTGGAAAACACTTCTTTACACTTGAGCCCCAAGCATCACAGTGAGGCACAGTTCACCAAAAGAGATGATACACTTGTCATATCTAAAACCCTGCATGTTCATAAAGAGTATGTCCACTGTGTGTGGTGTGAGAGACTGCGTGTGGTCATGTATGTGACGGGATGGGGCACACCTGCACAAGCATTGCAACAAAACTTTTGTCATCTGAGTCAACCAGCTTTTACTGTTTAGTCGGTATGAATATGAATGTCCATGATTAAAGCAGACGTTCGTTTCTCCAAACGGACTCTAACTAACACACACACACACACACACACACACACACACACACACACACACACACACACACACACACACACACACACGCCACACACACACACATACACACACACACACACGCACGCACACACGCACACACACGCATGCACACACCACACACGCGCACACAAACACACACACACACACACACACACACACACACACACACACACACACACACACACACACACACACACACACATACACGCACGCACACACACACACACACACACACACACACACACACACACACACACACACACACACACACACACAGGTGCGCACATGCATGCATTCTGAAACACACTCACATTCCTGTGCACCTTCGTTGTCTAAATTCCAGTTCATGTTATTCTTTTTTTTGTATTTTCCTTTTTCTTTGTTTTTTCTTCAAAGGGACGCTGTCAGTAGCAATGCTTTGAGGAGATCCAAACCAAATGATGGAAGTACTTTTTACCAGTATAACATTCTTACTTCGAGCCACAAAGTTTCCACACCACTGTAAACACTCGAAAAGAATTCCACAGACAAGAAGACTATGAAAAGAGCATACAAAAGTAAAAAGCACATCAGACGGAACACCTAAAACAGCTCACTCGCAAACCCCACCCCACCCCACCCCTTAAAATGTGGCATTTGTGTAAGCATTCAGAATTCACACACACACACACACACACACACACACACACACACACACACAGCGCAGCGCGCTAGCGCGCGCGCGCGCGCGCGCGCACACACACACACACACACACACACACACACACACACACACACACACACACACACACACACACACACACAATTTCGTTTCACATGCGCACGTTATATGGGGATGCTACAAATATGCTACAAGTTGTCTGGGAAAAAGGTTAACAAGACAGGAATAAGATTTTACATTTTGTTAAAAAAAAAGAGGGGGGGGGGGGGGGGCTGAAAAGGGGGTATAAGGGTGGGTGTGGGAAGAGGGGAGATGTAAAGAACTAAAAAAAGAAAGCTTTTTGTTCATGGATAAAAGAACGTGGGTCATGTAGTGAAGAAACGATCCTCAATGGCTGCATTTAAGCCATAACAAAGCAGAAAGAAAGAACGAATGAAAAGGACCACCAGGCCATGGATGTACTCAACGGGTTTTAAAAAAAAATCATTAATCAGCAAATCACTCTGGAATGTGATTCAAACCATTTTAACATTTTATCTTCATTAGCTTTTCTCCTTTTCTCAGCGAACGTGTTGAAGGTATATATAAATGGATTTACCGCAGAGTTTAAAGGTAAAACAAACACAGCAAGAGCCACATTCACTTCTCCAGGAATCGGAATGCCACTCAGTGCCAACATCCCACATAACCCAATAGGAAACCAGCACAGGAAGTCTGTCACAGCAACAGTGATCAACCGACGAGCTATGGTCATGTCTTGTGACACTTTGGTAGAATTCGTTTTCACTGAATTACCCTGAACTGACCAGTAGATTAAAGCTTGACCAATAGAGATAGATAAAAATAGAACAAAATTGAAAATGATCAGGACACTTATAATGTAGAATTTTCCTTTGAAAGTTTTTCTTGTAACTGGCAGAGGGATGCAAATACCTGTCTGGCCATAAAATTCCCAGTGAGATGCCATGGGTAGTAAAGGCAACACGGCTAAAACCAGCCAGCCAAGCAACCAATTCAACAAACAGGCTACTGAAGATGACGTTCTGCCAAACCTGACAGAAGTGAAAGGAAAGCAAAGGACAACAAAACGATCCAGCGTTATAAGCCAGATGATCAAGACGGACACCTCACTAGATAATAAAGACAACACACCAGCCACCTTACAGACCGCACTGTTTTTCCACATATGATCGTTGTGAAGATATTGTCCACGGAACCGTTCATCAGCCACCCCAATAAAAGCAATGTAGACACCCATCAGAAAGTCAGCCATGGTGAGGTTGGTGACAAACACACTGTAACCGCCTGAAGACATCATGCTCTTCACACAGGATCGTGCACAGCCACAGAAAAACGTTACCAGTCAAAGACAGAAATGCAACCAGCCACAGGAACGTCCGGTACGTCCATGACTGTAACAGATCTCTACATGAAGAAATTTCATCTGCTGGGGCGAGGCACACTAAGGTATCGAAGTTATGTGGAAGTATTTCTTTGCAGCAAATTCTATAGTTCTCAGTGGATATAAAGCGAAAATTGGAAAGTCCTTTAAATGAATCAGGTGGAAATATTTGAACTGGACTGCCATCCATGTAGAGTTCTTTTAACTGTGGTGTGAACCTAAACCCAACTGGGCTAATCGTATGAATAGCAGTAAATGTCAAATTCAGTTTCTGTAAGTGGGGAAAAGGTGACAGGACCTTAGTGTCCAATACAGTTAGTGTGGTGTGTGCGCCAAATGTAACACAGTGAAGGTACTATGCTGGTCAACCAAGGAGAGGTCAGTGTAGAGAGAGGACAGGGGATTGTTAGACAGGGAGAGTGTGTACAAATTTCTAAACACCAAACAGATGTCAAGTTTACATACTGGAGTAGGTTTCCACTGAGATCAAGAAACCTGACATTTACCAATGGGACTTTGGGCAAGAACGTCAATGAGCAGTTTACAAGGATTAAACTAACCAGGAGAGTGTTATTACTCACATCATGCAGTGTCAGACCTGACCCTGTGGCATCCAAGTAGCGAAGATGAGGAACGAGAGCTGCAGAGAAAGGCTTAGGACACAGAAAGGTGTGACCCTGACAAAGACACTGTGTAGGACATGTTGCGCTGCATGCCAATTCATCGTCGTTCATCGGGCAATGAGGCCAGCCATCACACACATGGTCACTGTGTAAACATATTGTTGAAAGTCGGCATCGAAAATGGCCTGGGCATTTCATTTCTTCACATCCCTCTTCATCGTGGTGATCAATACAGTCATATGGTCCATTACACCGTGTATATACAGGCAGACAATCATTGAAGTTACCAGGACAACGATAGTGGCTGTCAGGACAAGACTCATTGCCCTTCATCGGGGTGGAGTGGAACTGTGCAATTCCATTAAACTCCACAAGAGCTGGAGATGGACACGTTTGTTTGTCAGAAGACCAACTGAAAGTCATCATGCGAGGGCAGTTTACTTCGTCTGACTCATCACGGCAATGGAACATGTTATCACACAATTTTTTCAAAAAGCAGGCACTCGCCATTGTTACATGTAAACGTCCTGGAGCAAGGTGGATGTTTACAAAAGGACTCATCACTCTCATCAGGGCAGTCCAGTTAGGAAGTCGCATACTAAGGTGTATGAAATCCGTGTGGAGTCATCACTACATAAGAACGTGGCAAAAGAAGTGGCACGGTAATCAGATGAATCAAATGCGTCTATATGTGACGATATGCTTGAACCAGCACAAGCAGAGGTTGTCTTCTGACCACAAATTTGGTACTGGTCAGAACCACATACAAGAAATGCATGTGTGATATGGCCATCAGGGCATTTCATCATGTATGATATTGAAACTGAAATGTTATTTAATAATACAATCTTCAAATCAGAATATTGTGTTGCTGTTTTATTACGAGTGAGTTCACATACTGTCCCAAACCTAAAAAAAGAAACATAATTGCTTACACAAGCGACTATCTCTAGATGTATTTTGTTTGTCCCACTTGCAAGAGTGAGAAAACACGTCTTCGCTCTTGTCGCCCTTGTAGCATGATGACTCCAGAAATGATGAATGACTGTCCTTTTATTGTTTACCACAGCATAATTGTACATCTCTGGCAAGGAGTTATCTCTTGTATGCAAACCAACCAAAAGCCAGTCAAACCAGCCACTGTGTAATTTCGTTTTGTTTCTAAACATTGCTAGCCATGTAGAAAGACACACTGGAGCACCTTGTTGTTTTTGTGTTAAAGTACAATACTCATCAGCCCGTTTTGTTCAGATCTGTGCTGTTACTGACAAATCCTCTCAGACTGTGGACAAGTTTGTAGCAGTTGTTGCAAAGTGCAAGCAGTCCATCACACTGAGGACTACTGTAGGGACAAACACCCGTTTCATCTCGTCCATCTTCACACTCCATCTTTAGGTTGCAGGCCAGGTGGTGTTGGAAGCTGGTGTAATGTTTCACAGAACAGTTCCAGCCTCTGGGTGTATAAACACGCCAACTCCTGTCAGGGAAGAATGAAAAGAACTGTTTAAAACAGGTTCCTTTCGTGAAGTGCTTTTGTTCTGCAACGACAGTTAGTTGCAGGGTTTGAAAACACATGAGCAACATCTGAATTGCGTTGGCTCTCCACCGCTCCCATACGAGATGTTTCTTTATTTCAAACTTTCCATTAAAACCGCGGACAGAATTTTCTGAGTAACGATACAGTGATACGTCTGCCATTCTTTGAGAATATTCTTTGAAACTAACCACAACTGTGTGGTTGAAAGGCACAGGCACAGTCTTCTCCACAGCTTTACCATCAGAAAGATTTCCTTCAAAACTGACATACCCAGACGTTGGTGTCTCCATCACAATAACAAGAGAATCTGCGTTTCAGTATTAATCAACACTGATATCATTGAACCGTTTGTCGAGTATTGATTTTGACACACACAAAAAAAACTTTGATTCAGTTAGCTGGGGTTTATATTGAAGTGTGAAAAGCATTCCAGTTTCAACAAGATGCATGCAAATGGCCAGAAAACGTCAACAGGAATAGTAAATCGTGGATCATTTCAGACTGGTTTAAAAAACAGAACCAGGGTGCCGGCAGGGTGATCCACAATCAGCTTAGTTATATAACATGTGTTAAAATGTAGCGTTGATATCGCGTAAATATGTATACATACATAAAAGAATGATTAGTTATATGGAACTTAAACTTTTTGATACGCAGATGATACTGACGTATTTTTTTAGAAAGCGATATGATCATTTGATAGATGCATGAATACATTAGGAATGTACAGTCATATGATGATTTGGATATACACCCTGGAAAAATAGTACAGATTGGGCAAGGTACTTTTTTTTTTTTAATTTTGCGCTTGGACTTGGGCTGGAATTTCCAAAAGTTCAACATGCTAGCAAATTATTAATGACTCACGCACTCTTCAGATATCAATTCATCAGAAAAAAAATAACAGGAGTGTAACATCTGTTCAACATTTGGATGAGAGAGCAGCTACACTGGATAGGGTTGCAATTCTAAGATCACTTATGTATCAAAACTGAATCATTTGTGGCTCTCAATACCTAGGCCACCTAACACCTTTGAGATTTCAAAGTCATGGCTTTGTGAAGAATAAGAAAATTGGACAAAATACGTAGACAAACGGTGTATAAAAGTATCAGAAACTGTGGTATCGGACCACCAGAACCAAGATTTTGTGTATCTTCATTGAACATAACATGGCTAAAAATTCAGACAAGATATCTAGTATAAGCAGTTTGACACCACTTATTATTATCACCGGTTCAATGAGACCTACCTTCCTGGGGTTTGCCTTTATATAGTAAAGTTTCCAATCAGATCTGTCTATCTAATGTCATGCACACAACTTGATGATTCGGAGTTACGTAGAGTAGAAAGAAACTCGTGGAGAGCGTGGCAGCAGAGAGTCCTCAGAAGAGAAGCCCCCTTCAAGCAAGTGTTTCGGCCCTTATCTCCTGACACTCTGGGGGGGGGGGGGGGGGGGGGGGGGGGGGGGGGGGGGGGGGGGGGGGGAGGCACACCCGGTTCATGACTCCGGATGTCCCTCTGCTGGCCCAGACTGCTTGTACAATCTCTTTGAGCACTTGGTTGTGCCTCCATGTGTACTTTCCTTGAGCCAGGGCTACTTTATATGAGCTTAGGACATGCTCCACTGTTTGTTTTTCATGGCAGAAGGGGCATGCAGGATCGTCTGTTTTTTTTCACTCACTTCACCAGGTTTGCATTTGAGGGCAGAAGGTCATATGCAGATCTGAGAATGAAGCTGATCCTGAGAGGGGCCATGTGCCAAATGTCATTCCAAGTGAGACTTCTTTGGAGTGCATTCTCCCACGTTATCCATTGCCCTTGCTGGCACTGCTGGACTGCTTTTTGGAGTCTTTTTTTTTTTTGGTCTTCTTCTTTTCTCATCTCCTGAATCATCATGTCTCTTTTGGCTTTTCCTTGGCCTTTGACCACAATTCAGTTTCGGTCACCCCAGTCCTTGTCTGTAGTTCTGTGTGTGTTCTGTTATTTCTCTAATCTTGATACTTTCTTTTGCAGAATCCATCGCCGCTTGAACTTTCCATTTTCTGCCTGTCTTCAGCTGGGGCTTGACTGCTTCTACCACCTTGTCTCCTGAGTCCTCCAGCATGCTTTGAAGTCTGATTTTCCCTGCTTTGTATTCCTCAAGGATGGATTTCAGTGGTAGTTTCAGCTTTGTTTGGCGACAGTACAGCGCTGTCAGTGGGACAGGGTTGGACACCAAGGTTCTTGACTGCTCTTCTGTGATTGTTGGAATGGCCTGGTTGGCAACACTGAAGACCACAGATTCAGCCACTTTTCCTTTCCTCAGTGAGAGACTCTTTGATTTCTTTGGCTTGAACTTCAGTCTGGATGAGGCAACTATGTCGTCCAGCCTCCCCAGCACATGACGTGTCTCGTCTTCTCTGGATGAAATCACTGTAGTGTCATCCATGAAGGCCTGGGGGCGGCGGGGGGGGGGGGGGGGGGGGGGGGGGGGGGGGCATCTTGTATTCATCGCCAAGGTCTGTTTGTCTTGCGTTGCTTGTTGCTGCTTTCAAGATGATTTCCATTGCCAACACGAAACAGCACTGGGGAATTGCATATAACCCATTGCGACGCCCACTTCCAATTTGATCCAGTTTGTTGTGTACTCCTTAGTAGAGAACCGCATTGAGAAGCCACTGAAGTACTTCTTGAGCATGTCGCGGATGTTCGTTGGCACATGGTGCATCTCAAGAGTCAACTGTATCATCTCATGGGGTACAGATCCATATGCGTTTGCCAGATCAAGCCACACTACGTCAAGGTCTCTCTTTTCTGTTTTGGCTCTTTGGATTGCGTCCCAGATCATTGTGGCGTGTTCTACACAGTCAGCCACGCCTGGGATGCCGCCTTTCTGGACTGACACATCCAAATACTTGTTTTTCATGAGGTACTTGGTCAGCCTTGCTGCCATGACAGAAAAGAAGATTTTCCCTTCGACGTTCAGTAGTGATATTGGCCTGAACTGGCTGTCACTTCTGCTCATTGGGGATGTACACACCATCTGCCGCCATCCTTGGCCGCTGATCTTCTGGTTTCTCCAAGCTGATCGCAGCAGCCTGTGGAGCCACTCCAGCACCTTGGGACATTTTTTGTACAGCTGGTAAGGTATTCCGTTTGGCTCTGGTGATGGTTTGGCTCTGGCTTGGTCGACCACCTTCTTGATTTCCGCCAACGTTGGAGGCTTGTCACTGAACTGTTCCTCAGGGTTGGCTGGCCACACCAGACCTTGAATGTCGAATGGTGCTTTGCTCTGTGAGTCAGAGTATGTTTTCCTCAGATGCTGCTCAAGAACTCCTTTGTCCATACTTAGGGTCCCAGATTTTGGCTGCTCAAACAGTGTTCTGGCAAACTGGAAGGGGTCTCTGAAGAAGCGCTCTTGGGTCTTCTTTTTTTTTTTTGCTCTTCCTCTTCCTCTCAGATTCCGTTTTGCTGAGGGCATTGTGTTTTGCTTTCAGGTCTTTCCAGAGTTTTTCAAAGCATTGTTTTCAGCTGGCAGTGCGGTCTTCATTTGCTTCTTGAGGTTTTTCTTTTGGACCTGATCTTGTCCATCTCTTCTTGGCGTCTGGATTTCTTTGGAGGTGTTTTCTCTTTGGGTAGTGTTGCTCCATAGGCGTCTCTACATGTGGCATACACAATGTCCCCATATGTGGCTAGTTTGTGTTCCAGGGTGCTTTTCCCTATCAGTGCATCAAGTCTTTGGACGATATTTGCATCCAGTTTCTCCCAATCTTTAGTTTCGTTTGTTCGTGGCAGGGCGCCTGGTATCGAGGGCCTGTGTAAATGCCTCATCCACCAACAGCGTGGATGTCCTTCGCACTGTGGTTTAAATCCTGGCCTTGGGCTTCCGACGTCTTATCTGCTGATCCAGTGCGCTGCTGCTCATTCAGATGAATCTTTACACATCCCATCTTTGTTCTGT
>JADBJO010008923.1:12500-15000 GCA_016801955.1 Conus betulinus | reverse complement strand
TTGTTGAGTTTTAAACTGAAATATACAAAGTATTCCAAAGAACTAAAGAAACACTGGCAGTTGCAAAAGACCCTGAAGATGCATCAAACAAAGCCCAGTTCTCCCTTCTCATGGAGCTACTGCTCGACTATGGAGTCGGCAGAACACACTTACACCATGGATTGCAGCAGCACTTTGGGAGCGAACCGTTATCTTACGATTGAAAGACTGGACGTCTGAGCCTTTTAAACTTTCTGGGGGATTACATCAAGGTTTTCCTCTTTCCACTTTTTTTATACAATGTTTACAGTAAAGGCTTTGCATACCTCAATAGAAATCGCACAAGTGTTGACTCTGGCAGGTGACGTTCGGATCTACAAAACATCAAAGAATACTCTACAAAGAACGAAAGCAGCAGTTCAGCAGCAGTAGAGCAGCATTCCTCAGTGGTGACATGAAACTTGATCGTCCAATATCCGCACACAAGACTAAACATTGGTCCGCATTTTCAAAGGCAAGACATCAGGACAATTTTCCTCATTATTTTCATTCAATAAAATACCAACGGGAATCAAGTTACAACCTACAATAGAATGCTGTCCTTTAGAACGCATATTGAGAATGTTGTTCTTAAGTGTTAAAAGGGCCTGTCTGCCAGGAAAGCGATGGCAGCTAAAGGCATGGAACAGTGCCATCTCCACCGACTGTATCACACAGTTGTACTCAATGTGTTTGATTAGAGATTGTGGCTTACAACATTGTCCCCCAAAGTAATCTTCTTAAATTAGAAAAAAAAAACGTCCAAATGAAGCAATGTGATTAATCCTGGGAATCACGAAGGATACATAAGTTGAAACTAGCTTATACCTGCTGGACCTTCATTCAACGCAGGCAGGACACAAACTAGAACACATAATGGCATGTTTTAGAGCACTTGGCAATCTCCAAAGACCACTACATGCAGCTGTCAAGGGAACAAAAGTCACTCGTCTAGGACGTGGAAAGTCATGAAGAGACAATTTGCAGCTTGTGTGCCAGTTACCAGAATTCAAAGAAACGAAGGAATGGGGAAAGTATCCAGATCACTTCAAACACTTCTACCAAATTGCCATCTTAAGATAAATGTTAGTGAACCGCCCAAAGAAACGTGGACAAACGAGTCACAAGACAAAACACAACGCGTTTCGACCTCTTAGGTCTTCTTCAGGTGAGAAACAGGTCTCGTTCTCAAAACAAGTCTCGAGGCCCTCGTTCTCATTCAACGCCTTCTTTCTTGCGCTGAATTCCTAAGCAATCTGAAGCGATCAAAGCTAAGTGAATTTTTGTTATTTTATTCGTCTGTTTCTCACCTGAAGAAGACCCAAGAGGTCGAAACGCGTTGTGTTTTGTCTTGTGACTCGTTTGTCCACGTTTCTTTGGGCGGTTTGCTAACATTTATTTAAGATTTGTTTAGATTTCCGCCTGCAGTCGTCTCACATTGCAACTAGATCAAATTGCCATCGCTCAAGATCTTTGAAGACACTGTCGAGAATGGCCAGAAGGCAAAACCAATGCAGAAATTCAGAGGCTGATAGAAAGAGGCTAAGAATAACATGTCAACAGAAGATATTGTTGCATACACTGACAATTCTCTCAACAAAGGTAAGTCATGCTGGGGATATACACAGCGAAGCAAAATGGCTGAACTATCCTGGAGGACAATGGTGCGTACAGTTTCATTTAACAACTTCAGGTCTAACAATGGAGGTAGAAGCCGTGACACAAGCACTCCACTGGTTCTTATCCAGGGCAGTGCAAACACCACAAACTTGTAAACGCTGTTCTTCGTTAAAAACGCCACAGGAGGAGTGTCACATTGATTCAAGGCTGGACTGACTGAGTTCTCTCCCAGAAGACGAAAGCGGACTTTGAAAATGCGTCTGATTCTGTAACAAAAAACCTTCTTTGGCTAATTTTCTTTAAAACGTTGGCATTAAAGAATGTAGTAAACGCAAGAATTCGAGTGGCGCGACTTTATGGTGCATCGATTGTACAGCTGGATTAAGATAGGGTGATGCATGCAGTCCGATGTCATTTTCTCTGTTCCCTAATCAGCTCGCAAATTGAATATAATCAGTGATGGATGACATGGTGCTATGATTTCTCTAAAAGCGTTTGAATTGTTATTCTGTTATTAGCGGATGATGTTGTCTTATTGTCTCTGAGTGTCATAGGATTGCAAATGCCGTTAAACAATTAACAAAGAGTTCAGCTTCACTTCATTAAAAGTAAACATGATGAAATGTAACATCATAGTATTTTGAAAGGGTGATCATTTATGCGTATGCGTGAGAGAAAAGATGGTTTTATGATGGTTGTATGTTACCTCTTATCAATATGTATAAGTATTTAGGAATATTTTTCTCTGCCGTCCTAGTCTTGCATGAAAGATCTTGCAATCGGGCAGAAAATGCGTTTCTTTGTAATACGAAGAAGCTGCACATCCCTGATAGTAATTCGTTCGTGTTGTCTGTAAAATTGT
>JADBJO010008923.1:0-2500 GCA_016801955.1 Conus betulinus | reverse complement strand
ATCCAGACAGTGTATTGACGTCCAACTTGCCATGGCTTAGAACTTTGACAACCTCACTATGGGCATGAGCAAGAGAGTGGTAATCAAAACTATGGTCACCATGCGATAAAGAAAACAAGAATCACAAATGATACGTTTTGATGATGATCAATGACAGTGAGGATAATGGGGATGATCATACAGAGTTCCGACGTGGTCAGAGACTACAGGGCAGGGCTGTACTCTAAGTTTCCCTTTGTCACCAGGCCTTAGAAATACAAACACCTGCAGTGTAGGTCAGGAAATTAGAGCAACACTCCCTGAAACGCATCAGCTGAATGGGTAAAGCTGGACCGTGTGTTTTCAGTTTTCCCTTTTGAGTCTTCAGCATGTTAAGCTTTGTGTAAAAACTTGTGGCAATCTTTCAATTCCATGTCTTGCTACTGAGGGGTATTGAAAGTCACCAACACACAGCACGTCTCTTATACTAACCATCAGACCAAACTGGCTGGTTTGTCTGAACATGTTTATGAAAATTATGGACAATTACGATAGAAAACGATTTTTTATCTGCCTACACGAAAATTTGAAAAAAAAATAGTTTGTCATTCATTCATTCATTCATTCATTCATTCATTCATATTCATTCATTCATTTTCTCTCTCTCTCTCTCTCTCTCTCTCTCTCTCTCTCTCTCTCTCTCTCTCTCTCTCTCTCTCTCTCTCTCTCTCTCTCTGTGTGTGTGTGTGTGTGTGTGTGTGTGTGTGTGTGTGTGTGTGTGTGTGTGTGTGTTTTTCTGCTGCAGTGAAATCATTGCAAGAGACAATTTTTTGTGTGTATGATTGTTGCTGTTTATCGGTAAAGCATGTGCACTTTAATACAGTCATTGTCTTGTGAATGATGATTATGATTATCTGCATCTGTTGTTTGCAATCATACAACTTTTCCCTTAATTCTGTAGAATCCTTGGTGCGTCGCACTGAAGAACATGTTATCAGATCCCTCCAGCTTTATCGGATGTGTGCGAAGATCCAGATCTCTGTTTGTAGTCTCTTTACAATCTGCAATGTTGTTAGTCCATCATGTTTGTCTTTTTTTTGTTTTTTTTTTTTTTCCCTTTTGTCTTCCTCCCTCAACAATTCTCTGAAGATTGTTTTAGCAACATTCTCTAAGGTTGGCATTGTCACAAATCGGCTTGAAAAAAAACTGTTGTTAATTATTCAATTATTTACTCCAGAAATTTGTGAGTCTTTAACTCTTTTGAATATGCGACATATCGTCAGTATTCGTGGATATTTGTAAATATCACATTTGATGCATTTTGACTTGTTTGCATCATGTTGTCACAGAGCTGATTGATGGGCTGGACAGTTTAAACCTCTCTGGCTGTCTTTTGCGAAACAATTGTCTGTGTAACATAGGGGACATGTTTGGAACCATGCTGTGGATTGTTGGTCACCTGATTTTTGTTATATAATCCACGTCCACGTTCTGGACCTGCATTGCAACTGTGCTGCAAACTAATGGTCATTTGACTTGATTATATTGTCCACGGTAACACTGGAACATATTTGGGGACTGTGCTACGCATTGTTGTGGGTAAAAGTTCTATTGGCCATATGGGCCTTGAAGTGTCAGTGTTCATCATATGTAGGGCATGGAATGATGAAAGGTGTGCCTATCCATCTCCTTTCACTGCCTCTAAACTTCCCTGAACTGGATCAGGTACCAGTGTACTGCTGGATAGACAAAGAGGGGGTTTTGAAGCAAAAAATAAATCCGACCCTTTGAATGGCTCGAACTCAAGACCATCAACTCTGCAGGCAAATGCTCTAGCCATTTGACCACCACAAGCTCCTCTATCGTTGGTCACCTGACTGATTATAACACTCTTATTATCCTTGTTGATATCTGGATGTCGGGTTTGACCATTGTTCCCTGTGCACCCTTCAGGGCATGTTGAAGAACTGTTTGCTGTTTTCCAATACCCTGGTTTCATTAGAACAATTTTATCATTTAAGTCAGCATCTGATTTACGGAAGTATCTATGCGTATCATGTGGATGGATACGACACTTCACATCCTGAAGTGTATAACATGATGATTACCATTTATTCACCACTGATCATTCAGATTGATTAACACTTTATGATAACAATGGACATCATTAACACATTTCTTATTGTCAACATTGTCGTGGATGACTTGTATATATGTGTATATACTGGTAATTGTTCTCTTAATTTAACATTGCAGTTGGATGTAAATGTGTGAGTAATTGTTGAAATAATATTTTTAGAACTTACAAGTGATTGTGTGTGCATTGAAACAAACCTGTGTGGATCCATGATCTTCTGATTTCTGTCCTAGCCATACGATAACCACTGATGATGATAGCCATACCAATGCTGTTTCTTGTCTCATATTATAACAGCTAATCTTCATATACTCCAGTGTACTTCTTGATGATTGGGTGCACTTGTTCATTGGTAATATGATATCTGATGTGTGTATTAACAGC
>JADBJO010008922.1:85000-89812 GCA_016801955.1 Conus betulinus | reverse complement strand
TTTCTTGAAATATATTGAAAAATACTATTCTACGAGCTCACGATTTGCACCCTGTTGAGAGCTTTGTAAATATACATAGTTAAATCTTTTAATGTGGTCTCATTCCTACTTGACATTAGCAAAGTTAATCTAAAAATACATGGAACCTTATAGTATTTTTGGCTTGATAAATTTTACCCTAAGATCACTCGGGGCAGGGCAGCAGAATAAAAAGTGTACTTCATCTTCTTTACCAATGTTACATAAACGGCGGGTAAGCATATTTTCATTTCTGACATTATATCTAAAACAATGACAAGCAATACCAGACACACCAAATCGAAACTTGGTCAATTCGCTCTTAACATATCTATTCATTTTCAATTCAATATAAGGTTCTTTCAGGTGAGTTGTTTTAAACAACCTGTACCAAGAAAATCTATCGCTAGTACATATGTGATCATGCCAGTCCTGCCATCTACAATCAATGACTCTTTGCTTAAAAGACGTTAGAAAACCTGAAATATTTTGAACACCCTGATTATACCAAACAAATGAAAATTCATAGAAATTTAAACAGTGGCGGGCATTTGTAACCCATGTCTTCTTACCATTGGCATCTAACTTATTTAACATTTTGTACGCTTTAAAAGGCAATCTGTCTTCATTCATTCTTGTCAGTTTCAGCCAGCATTTGATACATTTCACATATGAATTGAGGTAAATAGGATATCTACCTAGTTCGCCATACACAAGATCATTTGGCGTTCGAATGTCGACATTAAGAAAGCGTTTCAATGCAAACAAATGTACCTTTTCTATTTCCGTAGTTTTCTCAAAAGCCCATATTTCCCGCACCGTACTGTAACATTGGCTGGATCTGAGAGTCAAATAGTTTACTAAACACACTGAAAGCATTGCAGTCTAGTGTATACAGAATATGAAATAAGAGAATAAGTGCTTTCTTTCCTTTGTTAGCTATATTTTGACATGCAAAACTAAAACTAAGTCTTGTTGAGAAATATATTCCAAGATTCTTGTATGCATATACTACCTAAACTTTCTCATTTCCATAGTTCCATTTCTCACTCGCTGACAAATATCCACCCTTACGAAAAACAATGATATTACTTTTGTCCATGTTTACTTTTAGTTCTAATTTACTTGCAGCATTATATAAGCTATTCAACTGCCTTTGTAAACCGACCACTGTTATAGACAATAAAAATAATGTCATCAGCAAAAAGTAGAATAAACAGTTCTATGAGATCGAACGTAACTCTGTGAAGACCATTCTCAATAATTCCAAAGCCAGCTCATTTATAAAGAGTGAAAACAAAACGGGACTACAAACATCTCCTTGCTTAACCCCACGTGTACATTTTACGCATCAGACAATGATGCCCCAGATCTTACTCTTGCCTTTACTTCTTCATACATACTTTTAACACATCGGTACAACTTGCCCTTGATTCCATTCTTGATCAAAACTGGCCACAAAAGTTCTTATGGGACTAGGGAATTTGTGGCGGAGTGCGATTATTCCGGTATTTTCCGGCAGACAAAAGTCTTAACGCATGTCAGGCATGCGCAAAAACACTCCCCTTTTCGACGTATGTCAGGCAAGCGTAAAAGCACTTCCTTTTTCGAGTAACACGCTAGCAGTGAAGACGCACTCTCTGCTCCACGAAAAAATTCAAGAAAAACTTTCTAGAAATAGAGTCAAATGCCTTTTCAAAGCCCCACAAAGGCAACATACAATTTTTTTTTTTTTGTTATAGGCAAATTGTTTTTGGATAGCAGCAAATAAAGTAAAAATATGGTCAATCGTTGAATATCCCTTCTTAAATCCGGCCTGGTGCTCACCCGTAATATCATTCTGGCTAATCCATTCTTGCAATCTGTTATTAATAATTGAACTATATAACTTGCTACTTACGTCACGTAAAGAGATACCTCTGTAGTTGTTTACGTCATTAACATTACCTTTTAAATAAAGGAATAATTATGGATTCTGTCCAGTTTTTTGGGATAAATTCCATTTTCAAATAAATGGATAAATAATGTTACGAGGAAATTAACAACAAACTCACCGGAATTTTTGAAAAACTCACTTATAAGTCCATCCGGACCAGCAGACTTACCGTTCTTGAGTTTTTCTAATGGCATGTAAAACTTCTTCTTTAGTTACTGGCCTATCAATTACATTCTCATCATTGTCTTCAACGGAGATATCTTCAGTTATCTCTGTTCGTCCGTCTTTTCTAAGACAGTTTTGAAATGATCAAACAAACCCATTCATTTACAGATATATCATTTGAAGGCTGGGATTTTCTTTCCGAAATCTTGTGTACTGTGCCCCAGAAATCCTATTGACTTTTTACAGAATTTACCGATTCATTTACTAATGAATCGTTACGATCTTTTTGTTTTCTTTTATTTAGATTTTTATATATTCACGTCTCGCAATGCAAAGTCTTTTTCTAATCTTTACATCTAACGTTTTTTCTACACCTTCTCAGCAAGCTTCGTACTTCACGTCGGGCTCGTCTACATTCATGATCAAACCAATCCTTCTCTTTGATTTTTCTATCTACCTGTATCTTTCTCTCCATGAGACTGGCTTGTTCTTTAACAATCTGATTAAACATGTTCAGAGATTCATTTACATTTCTATATACAAAAGCTTCTGCGATTTCTAATTTCTGATGAACATGATGTGAGTTCAGCATAGGTTTCTTTCCAACAATACTTAATCATAAATTGAGCATTTTCTATATTAGGCCTGCGACTAATACATTCTTTCTTTTCTGTTTCATTCGAATACACAACAGAAGAGGTAAATGATCAGATTCAATTCTTTCGACAACCCTATATGTCAGACGGTCATACAAAAAATCAAACAAGTTTCCAGATGATAGGAAGTAATCATTGACACTGCTTCCCGTGTCTGAAATATACGTATAGCGGACTTTAAGGCCACCAAAACATACACCATTACAAATACATAGGTCCAAAACAGTGCACATACTAAGTAGTTTTTTTTTTTTTTTATGAGTTGAATACAGTGTCTTCGGAATATCTCTGTAGTTGACTATTTATATCCTTAGTGTGGTTGACATGGAGTTCGTAATCATGTAAATTTTCAGGAAATATATTAGAAGTCCTAGCATTCATGTCACCACAAATTAATACATCATCACAACATCTAAACATAGTAATTTCTCTACAACACACTCCTCCAATATATCTATTCCGTTATCAAAACCGTACAATGAGTAATAACTAATATGGAGCATTTTCCTGGAGGTACATAAGCACAGACAAGCAGGACAATCTTTATTTAGTCCTGAAAGATCTTTTTTCCAACATAAACAATAGACAATACTTGTTGTCACAATCAAGTGGATTAATGCAATGGAGAAGATTTACGAATCAAAACCATAATGCCTACGGAACATCTCCCTTGCGTTGCCAATTTTACAGCTGGTTTGAAAAATATTTTGATCATGAAAAATGCTATCATCAAAATTTTCTACAAACTTTTCTATTAACGATACAAAATCAAAGGAAGAAACAAAGTTAACAAAATCTGCATCATTCAGTTTTGATAATAGACCACACACATTCCAATGCAAAAATGATACGGTATTTACAGGAGTGTCTACATTTCCAGAGTTTCCACTCAAACAAATATCTCCATCCGCACCACTTGCATAGCTTTCACCATCCGTTCGCTCAAGGTCATGGAGATTGTCATTCGTTTCTTTTGATTCCTTATTACTGTTTTTACACAACCCATCTGTTTTTTACGTTTGCTTTTATACTCACTTACATTTCCAACAATCACAAACTTACCATTTTCACAACCATCATCAGAGTATATTTCCTTACGATGAGTATGGGATCCGTTATTTTTATTCTCGTTTTTAGATGTACAATTGTCAGGTAAACTCGCACAGAACGCTTCGATTTCCATATGTTCCCCAGTCATGTTGTCACCCTTACAATCCATTTCACTCCCAGCGATATGGTCACCTGTCACACAGTCATATTGTCTGTTCTGTCTACAGTGACATAGTCCCCAGTGTCAGTCTCACTTTCACCATCATTGACAGATACATTTCCTATCGCATTGTCACATCTGCTTTCAGTACATTTCGAAATATCACAACACATAGCACAATTCTTTAGAATATTAGCATATGAGGTGGTATTTCTTAATATTCTCGTCATCATTATCATCAAGACTTACCATACAAGAAACACAATCATTTGACATATTATACATTACATGTTCATTTGACACACTGACACGACCGATGCCATTCACACGGCGAAGTTGTTCAACGTTCGAGCAGCACGTGTTCTGCACGGACACATTGCACGCCGGTTTTAACTCGGCACAGTTTCACTGACCCACTAACTCTTCGTGCTCGTGCATATTTTTCCTTGACATCATGAGGTGACCTTATATTTTTTTTTTTTTACCTGTTCAACCTTTTTAGGCAGGACAATTTTAAATTACAAGGCAGGTGTCGTATATAATACTGTCGCTCATAAAATCGTGTCGCAGCGACAGTATTTCCCGGAAAATACTGTAGCTGGTTCGTGAAAAATTATCGCTGAGCGACTTAATTTCATAAAAATTGGTAGCGCGACAGGATTTCACGAGAAATGTCCATAAAATCGTGTCGTTGCCCAAAAATAAAATCATGTCGCAGCGACAGCATTTCATGTAAAAAAAAAAAAAAAAAAAAAAAAATGCTGCCGTAGAAAAGTTGTCGCTCTGAGACAACTTTTACTGTAAAAAAAAAAAAAAAAAAAAAAAAA
>JADBJO010008922.1:65000-80000 GCA_016801955.1 Conus betulinus | reverse complement strand
GAACATTGCCTCAGTTTACCTTCCAAAAGGACCTGATGATGCGAATACAGAATGGCTAAAAGGGTTCCAAGACCAAAGAGACAAATGGGGTTATTGGAGGAGATTTTAACGCGCATGCTCCTTTTTGGGACCATGGCTGCTCTTATGTTACAAGTAATAGATTATTAGATAACATAGCTGGTTCTAATCTATATTTGCTAAATAATGGAAATATTACTCGCATTCCAGATATAGCCACCCATAACCCTCAGCCATTGATTTAACCTTTACATCTACATCACTTGTAGTAAACTCAATGTGGGAAACTGGAGATAATCCACTGGGATCAGATCATATTCCAATAATAATATCGTTGAATGATATATTAGAACAGGAAATCTCAGAAGATATTATTCCAAAATATATTTACAAAAATGCAGATTGGTCTTCTTTTCAAGGCAATCTTAACAACATAGACATAGTGTTCTCAGCTAATGAAAACGTAGATGACCAATACACTGCATTTTGAAAATATATTTTAGCAGCAGCTGACAAGTCGATCCCGAAGATAAAAAACACAAAGTCAAAAAAAACATAATGGAAATATATGGTGGAACACAAAATGTGAAACTTCCAATAAAAAGAAAAAGAAAGATTTAAGATTTATTGTAAAAAGAGATCAGCAAGTAGTCATAAAGAAATGAAAAAGGCAGATAAAGAAAGTAAAGATGTCATAGATGACGCAAAGCTGCAGCATTGGAATGAATTTTGTAACTCTGAAGTAAAAAATCATAAAGATATTGGTAAAGTGTGGGAGGAACTGAAAGCTATGAAAAATGGATTAATATCGACACAGTACCCTATAATAGATAACAACAGTCTTCCTAGTGCTGATGAGAAAGCAGAAGCCTTTGTAAACATGTTTGCTAAGGCAAGCCGCTCTGAAGGTCTAACAAGAACGGACCAAATATACAGAGAGAAAGAGAACGGCAGTAAAGCACAGGATGAATCTACAGCAGACAATAGTAACAATATCAATGCTCCTATAACTATCCAAGAAGTAAAAGAAGCCATTAGATCCATACCATTAAGAAAATCGTCTATTGGTTTAGATGCAATATCTAATCAAATGTTAGGAAATTTGCCTGAACATTTTGTAGAGTTTCTTCATAAATTATTTAGTACGTGTTGGAGCGATGGTGTTATGCCAAAAAATATGGAAACAGTCGATTGTTGTTCCAGTTCATAAGCAAGGAAAATCTATAAAGGATCCTAAGAATATAGACCCATTGCACTAACTTCACATGTATATAAACTTTCAAAAAAAAGAATTGTTTTGAATAGACTTGTACATTACTGCGAAAAATATAACATCATACCAATCAATCAAGCTGGTTTCCAGAAAGGTCGATCCACTACGGAAATTTTAGTGAAATTGTCAACAAATATAAAGAAACAGTTTGCTAGACGAAAATGTGTTCTTGCTACCTTTTTCGATATAAGTAAGGCTTACGATCAAGTGTGGCATTTACAGCTATTGAACAAACTTAAAAACATTGGCTTGACAGGAAATATATACAACTATGTCAGATGTTTTCTAAAGGATAGGGTAATAAGAACAAGGGTAGGAAAAACATATTCCACAAGTAGAACATTTCAATGGGAACCCCTCAAGGGTCAGTATTAGCGCCACTTCTCTTCTCATTATTAATGCATGATCTGCCAAACAAATTATCAAAAAAAAAGTCGTTCTTGTCCAGTATGCAGATGATATATGCATGTGGATGGATGTAACGTTAAAAAAGAAAACTTCACAGCGAGATATAAAATTCGTCAAAAAGATCTATCAAGGAGAAGTAAACAAGATGGTGGATTATATGAAGCGAAATGGATTAATTCTGTCAACCGAAAAAACAAATATGATTCTTTTTAACAGTGGATCTAACCCAGAAAGTATGCCTATTTTCACATTGGATCATACTCCTCTTAAGTACGTTACAGAGATCAAATTCCTAGGAGTTTATTTTACATCTAAGTTATCATGGAACTTTCATATCGAATATTTTATTAACAAAAGTGAGAAAAACATTAAACTTTTTGAAAATTATTTCTAAAGAAAAGTGGGGGCAAGATCCAGCTACGTTGGTTAATCTATGTAAATCTTTAATGAGATCAAAAATAACTTATGCCCAAGAAGTATTCTTTAACGCGCCTAAATATCTACACACACAAAGTGCAAAGTATTGAAT
Source organism: Conus betulinus (assembly GCA_016801955.1). Classification (NCBI taxonomy): domain Eukaryota; kingdom Metazoa; phylum Mollusca; class Gastropoda; order Neogastropoda; family Conidae; genus Conus; species Conus betulinus. The sequence continues at coordinate 77,772 of JADBJO010008922.1, read as the reverse complement.
GTAAGGCATTGAAATTAGCCCTTGGACTTCCTGTGCACGCATCATCGTCACGTACATATTATGACGCTCAGGTACTTCCTCTAGATGATTATAGAGGTTTAACGTGTTGTAAATTTGTCATTAAAAGTACAGCTAGAAAAACACACATTCAATCAGAAATCAAAATAAGATCAGATTTTGATTCTCCGAAAAGAGCAAAGTCTATAACTTCTCAAATAACTATAGCAACTTATACATCAAAAATTTCAGATTTCTGAGGTTTCTTTAGAAAAAGAAACTTTCTCTCCCAGACCATCTTTTTGTCCTATCCACCCTGGGAACTTAAAAAAGCCCAGTTTCATATTGATCACACCAACATAAAAAAAGATGAAAATATCAATATGCTAGCAAGTTATACTAAGTGTCATATTGACGAGAAATACACTAACCAATTAAAAATATACACAGATGCTTCATGTATTGGTAAGCAAACAGGCTGTGCATTCTTGTCACACACCCCATGTTTGTGCACATACACACTTGCACTCACAAACACAGTATGCTTACTTCGTATGCAACGCACAATCACTCCATTCACCCAAAGGAGCACTATCACCACAAAATTAAGTTTTCTATAAAACGCTCCAGTTACTCAATAATAAAGAAAAGGGTCTTAAATCTTCTTTTCACTTCTTCAGTACGTTTTCCAACAATTATTTCTCCTCTTCACAAGATATTTCCACACATATAAACAATAATACAATATTCAAAGTTTTATTAAGAATCAAAGACACACACATACATATTACACTATCAGTTCATTATATTAAATAATTGCAGTAAAGACAAGTCATTTTCTTGACTTGTCGAGGAGCTTTCGTGCACTGGGCTGTACCACTCTGGACCACCACAGTCTGGATCCTCACTAGACTGGTACACCTTTGTCAGGAACACCACTGGACGCTGAGGGATTCTGTAACGAAACCCTAGGTCCAGGGTTAACCTCTAAAATGAATTTTATTTGATTTTTCTCTTTCTCTCTCTTTTTTATTATTCTTAGCTCCTTTTTAACTCCTTTCACATTCACTCCAAATTCAAAATAGAATACCCACATGAGTCTTGTTCCGCCAACTTATTCCTACCTACAGTTGGGGTACAGAAAGAAATTTATACAACAATATTTTATTTATTTATTTTTCAATTCTTTTTTCTTTTCACGTTCAACGTTCATCTTTCTCTTTTTCCCAAAAAGCGCAATATCCTCAAATCTTTCTACTCATCAAACTTCTCTGTTATCATTACAATTACACCTTTAATGTAATTGCTTTAACCAGTTTACAACCCCAACTGGTACTCACCTTCTAGGGAATAAGCGACAAGCCTACCCTAGTAGACTTCCAGTCTACATCTACACTCTATACTTGAGTGAACTTGCCACGCCAGGCATCTTACACCCACCAAGGGTTAAGCACACCCAAACCAGGGTTGCATCAGACAAACCAGTCCAACCATGTAGCACACCCAACCCAGGGTTGCACAGGACAATCCTAGTCCTAACTATATTAAAACCCAGGAGGGTTAAAATTGAACATCTTCCTATGTCCGTGTCCAGAGCTCCTCTGAAGTACAATAAATCTTCCACCCTTCCTCACATTGGGTGAACACACTTCACAATCCACTCAGCGTCCCACTCTTCCACATCACTGGTGGTTGCACACTCCATGAATACAAAAAAAAATCAAAACCCTTAGGTTCCATTCCACAATCGCAAAAATTACAAAATCTCTTAACACTCTTTTCTTTGACGTGAAACTTCTCCATTCACATAACACTTTTCCCCATTCGCATGACAATTCTTAATCCCTGACTTGAGGGTGGAGAAATCTTTTTACATTGGATGTAATATGTCCATATTTACAGCTGAATTAACAGCAATACTCTAGGCTTTGAATTACCTTTTAAATTTCCCCAAAACAATATTTCAAGCTCTGTTTTGTGTAGATTCAAAATCAGTCCTTCAGGCGATAAAAGATTTTCGTCTATACTAGGCCTGAAATGATTATTGAGATAAGCTGTTTGATCCACATGCTTATTGAAGGAGGCACCCAATTATCCTTTGTTGGATTCCTTCACACTGTTCCTTTTATTACAACGATAAAGTAGATAGGGCAGCTAAGCGTGGAGCAAAACATATCTGTGGTTCTGAAGATCTTAAACTACCCTTATCGGTACATGAGCAGTGCAATTTAGTTAAATATATATTTTTCGAAAACTTTCAAAGATACAATGATAGAACATGACAATCAAAATCAGTTTGATATTTTTGATATCAAAATCATTCAACATAATTTTTAGTTTAAACAAAAAAAATATACTTTCATTGATGTATAGGTGGAAACTTGATGCTTTTAAAAACAAAATATGTTAAAAACAGTGTGTCTATGTAAAAAGAAAATAACCCGTGATCATATTGTTACATGTCAAGACATGAAAAAAATAATTCCAGTGTTGAGGCAAAATAGTGCGCAGGCCATCTTTGAATCACCAGCTCTAACATATGAGTTTTTTGTATGCTTAGAGCACACTCCATTGGGGAAGTATTTATAGGTTCCTTTTTTGTGTGTGGGGGGGGGGGATGGGGGATATGTGTGGGGAGGGAAGATGGAATAATGTACAAAGCTCAAAAGTGACAAGGACTGAGAAAGGTTAAGTTTCTGTGCCTTGATGGTTGTTAATTAGTTTTGTTAAAAATTTTAGCTTTTTTCCCTTTCAAACTTATTTGAACCATGTAAGTGTTTTGTAATTACCATTATTATTCATATTAATACTCATATAAGCACACACATATGCACACAAACATACTCAAACACACTAGCATAGCATACACACACACCAGCATACGCACATACATGTGCATGCACAAGCATAAGCACATACGCTCTTTCTTTCCCCTTCTCTCTCTTTTGGCACGATTTTTTTTTTTTCGTCTAATATCACGATAAGTGGAAAGACGTAAAATGAATCACACACACACACACACACACACACACACACACACACACACACACACACACACACACACGCACACACACACACACACACACACACACGAATGGAAAATTGATTTTCGTCAAAAACATTTATGATAAAAAAATACCTGCGACAATTTTTTATTAATGGCAGGCTGCATTATTTTCTGATATTTTGACGCTCAACCGCGGCGACGTTTTTTCACTTTGCAGAAATAATCGTCGCTGTGAAATATTAACGCTGCGACCATATTTCACAGGAAATAAGCGACAGTATTCACTGACTATAATATTTCACAGTGTCCTGTCGCAAAAAACTGTCGCAAAATATCGAGCGACAGTATTTTATGGACAGCTACAATATTCTATAGGACGTTTTTCGTGAAAAGTTGTCGCGCGACAATTTTTTTTTCCAGAACATATTGTCGTTGCAACAATATTTCACGTGAAATGCTATCGTTGCGATACAGTTCCACGGCGACAGTATTATATACGACACCGGCCGTATCTTCATTTCAGAGGAAAACAAGATTATCGCTGCCGTCTACACCATACTTAGTTCCTTCATTAACAAGATGGTCATAGATCATGAACACCTTTTTATTTTAGCTTCTGGCTAACTTCAGGTGTGGTGATAGCTTTCTTCTAATCTCCCTCACTCTGAAAGAAAAGTCTTCACCAACAAAAATCTGTATATCCTTTAACTTCTTTTTCGTTCGCAAGATCATCTCTATCTTTATAAAAGGTACATCGCGCAATAATAGGTGAGTCTGACCTAGAGTTTAAACGGTGTACACGATCAAATTCAACATCTTTGGCATTTTCTAACTATTCTGTGACCATATCATGTACAAGAGCTTCACAGTCCTGCCAGGTCTCTCGTTCCCTGCGTGGAATGCCATGCACAATAATGTTATTTCGTTTGGAACGACCCTCCAGGTCATCGACCTTTTTGTCCAAAGCTTCAACTTTCTGATTCAGTCCATTGCGTTCACATTTTAAATGTTCGTTTTCCTGTCTGAAATCAGAAATTTCAGTTTTGAGAGACATGATTTCTTCTTGAATGCTGCCACACACTCCTTTCATATCTTCACTCATCTGCTCACACTTACATTTCACGTCGCTCATCATTGCCATCAAGTCCTTCAGGGTGGGATCCTTGGCGTGGGTAGATGCCGTGTCATACGTTGATCCTGTCCTGTCCACTCTGTCCCTGCGCGCCGCACCAGTCCCTGAGCTCTCCAGGCGGGTCTGTCGTTTGCTGTCTGTCAGTGGTCTTCGGGCCAGGTCCAGGGTTGAGCTCCACGTCCCCACACTGGTGAATTAAATTTCCGAAGTAGAATAGGAAGAGCATTCCTACCATGATACCGTCGGTACGGGATCTGGGCTTCAAAAATGGCTACTCGCATTGAGACCAGAAATCTGGATCGTTTTGCCAGAAACGCTGCAAATACCAGCGCAAACTGACCACACACTGGTCTAAAAGTCAGTGGAACGGATGGCATGGCCCGTCACGACGTCACCAGACAATGAACAACACTGTGCTCTGCACAGAATCAGAGTAAACTGTACATCTGTACAGAGCGCGTAAAGCGTGACTTGTCGACCGTTTCTTGAGACACCCCCCCCCCCCCCCCCCCCCCCCCCCCCCCCCCCCCCCCCCCCCCCCCCCCCCCCCCCCCCCCCCTTCCCCCCCCCCCCCCCCCCCCCCCCCCCCCCCCCCCCCCCCCGAGAGAGAGTACTGATGTAAATGCACGCAATCATGAACATAGACTAGCGCACCGCTACACAGACACACACACACACACAGACAGAGAGAGAGAGAGAGAGAGAGAGAGAGAGAGTGTGTGTGCGTGCGTGCGCGCGCGCGCGTGCGTGCTTGTGTGTGTGTGTGTGTGTGTGTGTGTGTGTGTGTGTGTGTGTGTGTGTGTGTGTGTGTGTGTGTGTGTGTGTGTGTGTGTGTGTGTGTGTGTGTGTGTGTGCTGCTCGCGGGCTTCATATGGTGCCTTTATAACTCAGTATTTCTATACATAGCGTTTCTGAATTTGGACTTATTCATATTTCAAGAGTTTGAAAGAGTCATTGGAATACTTTTGCGTTGAATAGTATACTTTTTGAGGTATAGAGTGCTCAACAAAATCGGTTGTCACGCGGTTTCGTTCTTAATTTCTGCTAACATAGTGCAACCTTCCCGACAGCCTTCAACCTCTGGACTGATTCTGAACTGATGAGATAGTTGGATTCGTAGCTTAGTATTGCACTTGCAATACGCTATGAGTTACAATACTAATATCCCTATAGTTACACGTATTGCTTTTAATACTTTACAAATCATTTAAAGATTGTCAAATTTTTATTATTCATCAATACTGTTCCCTGCCTCATTTCATTTCCAATTTTATTCATCAAGCCATGGAGTTAGTAAGGCTAGCAACTTGGCTCTTCATTCCACTGGCTTCGAATTGCAATTTTGTTTGAAATGTAGTCGGCCATGCTACATGTCAAAACTGCCATTTTCTAGAATAATAGAGCTTGGGTTGTTGTTGTTGACAAGTGTGCTGGTTTCTCTACGTGACACATGTTTCAGTGACTGTCCATGTTGCTGACTAAAGGGCTAGTTTCTCCACATGATACACGGTTCAGTGATTATCCATCTTGCTGACCAATTTGCTAGCTACTCTAGGTAACACATGGTTCGGTGATAACCATTCTGGTAGACTAGCGTGTTAAGTGTGCTAGTTTTTCTAGGCGGTAAATTTTGCAGTGATTATCATTCTTGTTGACTAATCTGCTGGTATCCAGATGACGTATATTGCCGTGATTATCGTTCTTGTTGACCAGTCTGGTGATATCTAGATGACTCATGTTGCAGTGATTATCGTTCTTGTTGATCTGTGTGCTGGTATCTAAATGGCTCATGCTGCAGTGATTATCGTTCTTGTTGACTAGTCTGCTGGTATCTAAATGCCTCATGTTGCAGTGATTATCATTCTTGCTGATTTTTGTGCTAGTATCTAGATGACTCATGTTTCAGTGATTATCGTTCTTGCTCTCTTATGTGCAGGTATCTCTAGATGACTTAGGTTGCAATGATTATCGTTCTTGTTGATTTGTGTCTTAGTATCTTTAGATAACTCATATTTCAGAGACTATCGTTGTTGTCAACCAGCGTGCTGGTATCTCTGGATAGCACATGGTTCAGTGATTATCGATCTTGTTGACCGGTATGCCGGTTTGCAGTGATTATTATTATTTTATTATTTTTTATTTTATTTATTTTATTTTATTTTATTTTTTTGGCAGATGGGCTTGACTGTGGATGACACACGTTTCAGTAATTATAAGTTGTTTTTCACTATTATGCTGGTTCTCTCCAGGTGAAATGTATTACTGTAAGTTGAAAGGCGAAAATAAAAGCAATGCTGCAATAATTCAAGAAGATAAGTAATTTTGTAAGCAATGGCAATGTTTCTTTTTCGTTACTTTCGTTAGTCATGGCGGGATAAAAAAAAAAAATTAAAAAAATTAAAAACGGTCATGCACACAAAACTCCATTCCCTTCGATGGCAGATGGGATTAATATTTGCCTGTCTATACAGGGAACGTCCGCAGGATTATCAGCCTGCGCATGCAGAAGAAGATACACCGCTAGTCTGTCTTTCTGTCTGTCTCTTCTAGTCTTTAAGATAAGGTAAGATAAGAAGATATGAAACACTTTATTATCTCATTATGAGAAATTTGGTCCAGGTACATTTCACACAAAAAACACAGCACTAGAAACCGACCAAAAACAAAAACAAACAAACAAAATTTTAATTATCAACATCACAAAAACACAATCATTTCATAAACTCATTGCACATTATATTTTACATAATATCATTTATATTGCACATTCATACATAATCACATAATTTACATTGCATATTATCAAGAAAAAAAAATCACAATAAAAATGTTTATGAATGTAAATTTAATTATTAAATCAAATAAATTTGTGTATAAATGATATTACATTACATGACACATTTACAGCCCCACAAATACACCCATGCACATACACAAATTTGCACAAACATCCCCACACTCATAGACAGGTATCCATCCATCCCTGCACACCACACATACGTGCACGCCTCGCGCGCGTACACATGCGCGTACAATACACACACACACACACACACACACACACACACACACACACACACACACACACGCACGCACACACACACATGCATATAAACACAAACACAAACATACACTCGCATGTGCACACGCATGCGCACACAAACATGCACATGCGCACTCTCACCTAATACAAATTCAGAATTCATAGGTTAAAAACAAGTTTTGCTCAATAAAGGTTACCGATTTAAAAGATGGATTGAGTGGGTCTTTCTCAGGTTCCGTATCTGTGTACTTTTCACGTTCACAGTCTAACTCCCATACACTAACCTGCCGCCCCTCTCCCCCCCCCCCCCCCCCCCTTCCCATATATTCCTGTTTTCAGACTGCAGTTGATTTGTTTACTGTTCATCCCCCCCCCCCCCCCCCCCCCTCCCCACACACACACACACACACACACACACACACATATGGCATTAAAATATGTTCTTGTTCTCTCTCTCTCTCTCTCTCTCTCTCTCTCTCTCTCTCTCTCTCTCTCTCTCTCTCTCTCTCTCTCTATCTATCTATCTAATACATAAATACATAAATGGCAAATTCTGTCTGTGTGTGTGTGTACGCTATAGACTCAAAAACGGCCCAACCAATTGTAATGAAATTTGGCAGGTACGTCTGTTGTGACCCGAGGATGGTTTTGGGCTAATCTCTAAAAAAATAAAACCGTTAAAAACCGTTAAAAAGCTGTAATAACGGTTTCAAAGACATTTTTCCCCTCTGCTTTTCATCAAACAGCCGTTGTGACATTGCATAGGTACAGGGCTACTTCTCGCAAATTATAACCGCTTTTTGGCAGTTAAAAAACGTTATTTATAACAGTTAAAAAACCGTTAAAAAACACCAAACCCTATAAGAAAAACTGTTTCAACCCGATCTTCTTGAAATTCGGCAGGTACGTCTGTTGTGACCCGAGAATGGTTTGGGGCTAATCTCTAAAAAAAAAATAAAACTGTTAAAAACCGTTAAAAAAAAAAACTGTTATAACGGTTTCAAAGACATCTGTTTCCTCTGCTTTTCATCAAATGGCCGTTGTGACATTGCACAGGTACATGGCTACTTCTCGAAAATTAGAACCGTTATTTGGCAGTTAAAAAAACGTTATTTATAACAGTTAAAAACCATTAAAAACACTAAACCCTATAAACACTGTTTAAAACCCGATCTTGTGAGGTTGGCGGCCACGAGAATCATCGGATCGCCACCAAACTTGACATAAGCCTACAGGAACCCCTAGCGGGTAACATAGGGTCATTAGATAGTCATATAATCATTAAATTCGACAGTTAAAAACCGTTTTTTTTCAAAATTTAGGCCGTTCTTGATGAAATTCGGTATACATCTGCAGTTTTAAAATGCCAAAAAATGATATACAACTTGTGTGTGTGTGTGTGTGTGTGGGGGGGGGGGGGGGGGGGGGGGGGGGGGGGGGGGGGAGTTGAAAAAAAAAAAAAAACCGTTATTTATAGCAGTTAAAAACCGTTAAAACACCAAACCCTATAAAAACTCTTTTAAAACCCGATCTTCTTGAAATTTGGCAGGTACATCTGTTGTGACCCCAGAATGTTTTTTTGGCTAAATTAAAAAAAAAAATAAAACCGTTAAAAAAACCGTTAAAAAAAATGTTATAACGGTTTCAAAGACCTTTTTCCTCTGCTTTTCATCAAATGGCCGTTGTGACATTGCACAGGTACAGGACTACTTCTCGAAAATTAGAACCGTTATTTGGCAGTTAAAAAAAACGTTATTTTATAACAGTTAAAAACCGTTAAAAAACACCAAAACCCTATAAACACTGTTTAAAACCTGATCTTGTGAGGTTGGCGGCCACAAGAATCATCGGATCGCCACCAAACTTGACATAAGCTACAGGAACATCCAGTAGGTAACATAGGGTCATAAAATAGTCATTATGACCATTAAATTTGACCGTTAAAAAAACCGTTATTTTCAAAATTTAGGCTGTTCTTGATGAAATTCGGTATACATGTGCCGTTTTAAATGCCGAGAAATGAGATACAACTTTTACGAACCGAAATCTAAAACTGACCGTTAAAAAACGTTATTTCATAAATTTAGAGTATTCTTGAAGAAATTCGATATAAATGTGCAATTTTAAACGCTAAACAATGATACACAAGTTTTAAATCCGAAAGTTAACATTGACCCGTTAAAAACCGTTATTTTCTGAATTTCTAAATTTACACACCGTTCTTGATGAAATTCCGTGTGCACGTACAGTTTTAAGCGCTGAACAATGTTATGCAAATTTCACGAACCAAAACTTAACACTGGCCGTTAAAAACCGTTATTTTCTAAATTTACACCGTTATTGATAAAATTCGGTATGCGTATGTCCAGTAACGGTAAGTAATTCTGCAACATGGATGGGACAGGGTACGGGGATGAACAGGGAGGAATGAGACGGGCTAGAAAAAATGAACGTACAGTGCAAAGCCTGATACACTATTTTTACATTAGACACAGACCCGTTAATCAACTCAAGCAAAACCTACATAAACTACTTCTGCACAAAGTCTATTCCTACAAAATTAAGGGCAAGAAGAAGAATGGGAATGGGAACAGAGTGCAGGCGGAAAATCGAGCGAGAGAAGCATCTAGACGTGCTAGGGAAGATCCAGGGGAAAGGGGCCAGAGGCAGGCGGAAACAATAGAATGTATAAGAGAGAGAGAGAGAGAGAGAGAGAGAGAGAGAGAGAGAGAGAGAGAGAGAGAGAGAGACAGAGAGACAGAGACAGAGAAACAGACAGACAGAGAGAGAGAGAGACAGAGACAGAGAGAGCATGTGTATTTGTGTGGGGGAAGGGGGTGGGAAGATGGTGAGGGGGGGGGGGGGGGGGGGATTAATTGTAATCAAAAACAATTAATACATGTTTGCCGTCACGTGAGTATCGCAAAGAATGTTCATATCCCGGGCAATGCCGGGTGCCCCTGCTTATATATATATATATATATATATATATATATATATATATAGAGAGAGAGAGAGAGAGAGAGAGAGAGAGAGAGAGAGAGAGAGAGGGTAGATGAATAGATAGATAGATAAACAGACAGACAGATAAATAAATAGATGGATAGGTTAGTGGGTGATTGAGTGGATGATGATGGACAGAGTGATGGATAGATAGATAGATCGATTGATCGGTAAATAGACAGACAGATCGAGAATCAGAGAGGTAGACCGACAGACAAACAGACAAATGTAAGCCTCAGCTGTAATAACATATGGCGCATGGCACCTTTTAGGAACAGATCCATCCTGTAACCTGTATATGATCTCCTATCATCGAATTCAAACCTGGTGAAAGGGGACGAGGTGGGGGATGGGGAATCCGATGACCCTATGTGTCCGCTTTGTCAGGCAAACAAACAGTGGAACATATCCTGCAGAGCAGTGCTGACCCAGTGAAAGTATACATGGGAAGACATCCAAGTGATTGAAGAGATCGCACCGCTTGGAGAAACAGTACACCAACAGGGACCTCAGCACTGACGTTCTACTTGGCCGGAGGCCGCTAGTCAGGGTCTGGAATGGAAGCGGGGCTTACTAGATGGAGTGGATGAATAGAAATGCACGGCAGACTTTCCAGAATAGGAAAACCTTACGGAAATCATCAGGGAGAGTGGCACCTGATTCTGATTGAGACCACTGTGCAACACGGAAGTAGAATGGAGCACGCTCACATCTACAAGACTGAAAGGTATGCCAGTCTAGCCAGCAGCTGGGGGAAATAGGGCTTCCAAGCCGAGGTCTTCGCCACAGAGATTGGTGCATGGGGATTTGTATGCTCATCAGCCCTACGATCTTATGAAATAGCTGGCGATTTCTGGTGAGAAGCTTGGCTATAAGCAATCTGAAGTAAGCTGGGAGGGTGTGGCAGGGATAGAGGATCGTTGCCAAAGCATACAAAATTCCGTCACTGCGAGGAGTGATTTCAGTCATATTCGGTTTGAATTCCTAATTTGTCACACTTCAACACGGGACACAAAAGTAGTGAGACTCCCCAGACCTCCGTGTGTGTGTGTGTGTGTGTGTGTGTGTGTGTGTGTGTGTGTGTGTGTGTGTGTGTTGTGTTGCGCACGGACGTTAGTGAGAGAGAGAGAGAGAGAGAGAGAGAGAGAGAGAGAGGGAGAGAGAGAGAGAGAGAGAGAAGGACAGACAGACAGACAGACAGACAGACAGAGACAAAAAGAGAAAGACAGAGACAGAGAGACACACCGGTACTAACACACAGACAGAGACTGAGATCGAGGCCGATATGGGGGTAAGGAAGGGCTGGGGTGAGTACAGTGTTAAACACCTACCATTGTGATCGTCTTGTCCACTTCAGGTTTGGCATTTTCTACAATACACTTGTCGAGCCCCGTGAAACTTTTTGGGGCTGTACTGAGTCGGGGGACGTGCGTTTACATAGCAATTTGTCCAGTAAGACTCTTTCGAGCGTGTTGATGGAGGATGCGTAGAGAATAGGGTTGACAGCGGAACCGGCGTGACTGAGGACAACAAAGAATAACTCCAGCTCCAACGGTCGCTCCACCTGCCCTATCAGGTTTACTGAGTTGGAAATATGCAACGGTAACCAGGTGATCGCAAAGGTCAATATGATGGTCAGCATGAATTTGGTCCGGCTCCCTTTCTGGTGGCCTCTGTGTGAACTCATCATCAATGCAACGGTGGGAGTCGACCAAACAACCGACAGTGGGTGAAGATTAAAATAGATGTAGGCATAAACGAATACGATGCAGATGAAAGTGGGCAGGTTAACGCCAAAAAATATGAGGTATACCATGTAAGTCTGTGGAATGACGACGGTAAAACGGCATGCATGGAAGTTATTCTCGTTGTTATGCCAGCCCATGAGAGGGATCAACCCCAGCAGGGTGCCGGTGACCCATGCCACACACACCATCAGCGTGGCTCGTCTCTTGCTCTGGAATCGTCTGTGCGCGACAGGAGACAAGACCGACCAAAACCGCTCAATGGTGACGGCCAGTAGGGTGAGGACGGTGATGTTGGTGAAGACCACAGCCAGACAGTTGAGGAAGACACAGCCCAAATAACGTCTTGGAAGTCCCAAGTAAGAGGTAACTGAGGTAGGCGCCACGATGAGGTTGACCAGCAGATCAGACAGGGCCAGGCTGCCAACTAAAATGTTGGTGACAGTCCGAAGATGCTGGTGCCTACAAAGGGCGACCAGGACCAATCCATTAACGTTATGGACAATACCGTTGTCAAAAATTCCGCGACCATGAAAACGACTACTGGGGTCGCCCAAACCACATCCGGCGAGGGCCCTGCCACAAAATGAATGCTATCATTTTAGATTGCCATACCATGAAATGAACGCTATCATTTTAGATTGCCACACCATGAAATGAATGCTATCATTTTGATTGCCACACCATGAAATGAATGCTATCATTTTGATTGCCACACCATGAAATGAATGCTATCATTTTGATTGCCACACCATGAAATGAATGCTATCGTTTAAAATTGCCACACCACAAAATGAATGCTATCGTTTTAGATTGCCACACCATGAAATGAATGCTATCGTTTT
>JADBJO010008922.1:32500-60000 GCA_016801955.1 Conus betulinus | reverse complement strand
CAGGTTTCTCTGTGTTGGATACCACACGGCCATGGTATGCCCGTAGCACAACTCGATGTCTGTACCTGTTTATAGCTATCCTTGTGGTGGTTTCTCTGTATGGGACAGCACATGGCTATAGTAAACCTCTAGCACTGCCCGATGTCAGTGCCTGTGTATAGCTATCCCAGTGACGGTTTCTCTGTATGGGAAAGCACATGCCATAGCAGGCCTAGAACACTATCCGATGTTTTGTGTTTGTACGTAGCTATCTTAGCGAAGGTTTCTCTAGAGAATTTAGCCAGAGACAACTCCTTTATTGCCCTGGCTTCTTTCACGTCCGCTAAAAGCATGATACACACGGGACATTGGTGTAATCTCTCATCCTCTTCCTCACAAACAACAACAACAACGACAACAACAGCAAACTGTATTACTGTGTCAGAAGTTTCTCGAGTCTTTTGCTGTTTGGCAGTTTCTACCAATCGGCTCAATATCATCATAAGACAAGGAAAATCCCCAAAACTTTTCGTGTTTGGAATAAGACCTAACAACATTGAAATTTCAGTGATCTTCTCATTTTTAATGCACAGATACGTCTTTAGGTTTAAAGTCACACAGTTTCTTGTGGCATACCTTTTCAATGTTAAGTTTCGTATGTGATTGAACATAAACCACTCTAAAGCCTACAGTTTTTTTGTTGTTGTTTTTTTTACTGGAGCGCATGAATTCTTTTCTAAACAAAAATGTCTGTGCTTTAACGGTTTAAAGGATTTCAACTCATGCAAAATATGTGACTTATATAGCATTCTGTAATGCCATACAATCAAATGCAATGGAGACAGAGGAGGACTGTAGCCCGCCATTTGGCTCCATGGGATGTAAACAATGGGCTGTAACCTGTTGTTTTTGTCCCCCGCCTATCCTAGACCCAAGCCCAGAAAGAGTGGGCTATCTAGTCCCAAGGTCTGAAAGACTGAGTTATAAGCCTCCCTCCCCCCACCCCCCCCCCCCCCCCCCCCCCCCCCCCCCCCCCCCCCCCCCCCCCCCCCCCCCCTCCTCCCCAATCCCCAAGGCCTGAAACGGCCGGCTACGGCCAGCTGTTTTGTCCCCCACCCCCTGCCCACCCTTCGTCTTAAAACCTGAAATTGCAGGCTACAGCCAGCCGCTTTGCGCCTCCCCCTCATCCCAGTTCCAAGGCCTGAAACAGATGGCTACAAGGAGCCGCTTTCCTTACCCTTCCCTCAGTCCTGAGGTTTGGCACGACGGGCCACAACCAGCGGCTTTGCACATCCCCCCCCCCCCCCCCCCCCCTCCCCAGTCCCAAGGCCTGAAACAGCGGGCTACGACCAGCCATTTTAACCTCCTACCCCCGAACCTGGGCCTGAAAGGACAGGTATTACTCGCCGTTTTGCTACCCACCCCACCCCACCCCCAGTCTGAAGTCCTGAAAGGGCGGGTATAACTGGCCTTTTTGCTGCCCACGCCAATCTCAAGGTCTGAAAAGGCGGGTACAACCGCCCGTTTTGCTGCCCCCCCACCCCCCCCCCCCCTCAGTCCTAAGGCTGAAAAGGCGGTACAACCAGCCGTTTTGCTGCCCCATCTACCCCCAGTCCTAAGGCCTGAAAGGGCGGTACAACCAGCCGTTTTGCTACCCACCCCCACCTACCCCCAGTCTCAAGGCCTGAAAGGGCGGGTACAACCAGCCGTTTTGCTACCCACCCCCACCTACCCCCAATCTCAAGGCCTGAAAGGGCGGGTACAACCAGCCGTTTTGCTACCCACCCCCCCACCTACCCCCAATCTCAAGGCCTGAAAGGGCGGGTACAACCAGCCGTTTTGCTACCCACCCCCACCCCCCCACCTACCCCCAATCTCAAGGCCTGAAAGGGCGGGTATAGCCGGCCGATTTGCTACCCACCCCCAGTGCCGGGGGCTACGATCAGCCATTTTAGCCCCATTCCCAAGGCCCGAAACAGCGGATATAACCAGCTATTTTTTGCTACCCCACCCCACCTACCCCCTGTCCCAAGGCTTGAAATGGCTGACTACAACCAGCCTTTTTGCCCCTCCCCGCCTTCCTCCAGTACCAAGGCCTGACACAGTACAACCAGCTGTTTTGAGTCTCCTTCCCCAGTTGCAAAGTCTGAAACATCGGGCTATAACCTAAGTTTTGCCCCCCCCCCCCCCCCCCCCCCCCCCCCCCTTCTTCTCCCAGTCCCAAGGCCATAAACGGCGGACTGTAGCCAACCGTTTTGCCCCTCACACCCACTTCCAATGCCTGAAACGGTGGGTATAACCAGTCATTTTGCCCCTCACACCCACTCCCAAGGCCTGAACCTGCGCGCGCGCGCGCGCGCGCGTGTGTGTGTGTGTGTGTGTGTGTGTGTGTGTGTGTGTGTGTGTGTGTGTGTATGTACGTGCATGCATGTGTGCGCGCGCGCGCGCGCACGCGCGCGTGTGTGTGTGTGTGTGTAGTGCATGCATTCGTGCGTGCGTGCGTGTGTGTGTGTGTGTGTGTGTGTGTACGTGCATGCATGCGTGTGTGTGTGTGTGTGTATGTGTGTGTGTGTGTGTACGTGCATGCGTGTGTGTGTGTGTGTGTGTGTGTGTGTGTGTGTGTGTGTGTGTGTGTGTGTACGTGCATGCATGCATGTGTGTGTGTGTGTGTGTGTGTGTGTGTGTGTGTGTGTGTGTGTGTGTGTGTGCAGTCTTTCCAGACCTGAAAGTTGGTATGATTCCTAACTAACCTATTGTTAATGTTCAAAATTTTGCTGGCCAGTCATTTAATTTTCTTCGCCAATCAAAAAAGTTATTTTCAGTTAACCACACGAAAATAATTATCAATTGTCAACGATGTGTTGAAATCTTATCTTGTACAGGCGCACAATGGTTTGAGAGAGAGAGAGAGAGAGAGAGAGAGAGAGAGAGACTCCCGCGCCTTCCCTTCTTAAGACTAAGATATTGTAGGATGGAAGACTAAATATGTCAGAAACACGTTTAACTCTGCAACTCTACAGCATGTCGAAATGTTGGATAACTGAAAAGGAAAAGCTGCCGGCTAATGTATGAATGAGCTGCATGCTTTGTGGTGGTTTTCATGCATACGCTTCAAGTATGAGAAGTTTTATTTTTACTTGACTTACTTGACTTGACTTAATCCTCTGAATTCCCTGGGGAACATAGGGCCGCAACCACACTCTTGCAGCGGACACGATTTCGGGAAATTTATTTTTACACGAAAGTTTTTTTTCTTCTTCACCACTCTCGGGTTTGCCGTTACCAGTTACCAAAAAAAAAAAAAGTACTGGTCTGAGCAATTAAAGTGTGCCGTTGAAAAAAATATGATCACCTAGAAAGTATTGGAACATACTTAGTATATCAGTCATCATCATGTAACCAGTGTTTTAAACGTTTAAGAGTGAATGATTTTGCTTTAACAATTCTAAGCTGCTGCAGTCACTTCGATCAAAAAGAACGCCTACCTGCTTCGTCGTGATGAATGTACATTACGAAAGTAGATTCATTCAACAAACATACAACATCAAATTCAGCGTGTCAATTCAGAACCAGTATCACATCACTTTTGACGTAATTGTCCTAACTCATGACGTATCAAACATAGCGAGGCTGACGGAAAAAAAAAAAAAGAAAGAAAAAAAAAAAAAGAAAGAAACAAGGGGGTGGGGGTGGGAGGATTGGCAGATGATCTTTTCTAATTTGCAGTTTCCATGGTCGCATGAGCAAAGGTCGCAAAATTGAATTCAAAAGGTATACATTTAATCTGCTTCCACTCTCTCTCTCTGAATGAATTTCGTTTGAAAAGTAGACCTACTGTAACGTGTATATGAGATGTCATCTGCTGCCTATATCTATATACAAATGTCTTGTTATAGATCTTCTCCAATCTAATACCCTTTTAGTTTCACGTTTAAAAAAAGTCACGTTTATATTCTTACCTGGGAGATTTGTATAACACATTTCCTAATTTGCATACATTTTATATGTTAAAATATGTAGTCTACATTATGGGTGAAAAATATGGGTTTCAGTTGACCAGTATTTTAATAAATATGTGCAAGCTCGGATTATGAGTAAAGCCTACTTAGGTATTACACATACACAAAGAAGTAACTATGCAGCATGACCGTGATTTTGCTTTGAACGCTAATGTTAGACTTTGAATTATCTCATAATAATAAATGTCTTTGAAGATTCTCAGAAGATTTTAACAAAGAAAAGCAGAACAACTATCAACAACGTTTCGGTCATAGACCGTCTTCAGGACTTGTGACGTAAAAAGAAAAACAAATAAATAAATAAACAAATTATCATTATAAATACCATCATTATTATTACTTCTATCTCATCTTTTCATCAGCAGTGGCTGTATGTGCTTGTGGCTGTCATCCATCCACAATGATTTTCAGCATTACTTTGCAAACATGGCCAGTCAAACTGATAGCACTGTACTTCTGGTAATTTGGGGTTTTCCTCTCTTGGGAGAGTGATGATCAGTGAATGAGTCCATGGCGTTTGCCACTCGCCCGTGTGCTACACTTAGTTGCAGATGGCAAGACATTAGTTCCCACCTCTCCACCATGTTTCAAGAGCACTGCAGGAATATTGTGAATACCTGGCACTTTGCCAGATTTCAGTGACTTTACTGTTGCCGTGACTTCTTCATGACATTCTGGAGAATTAGTCTCATATGATGAATCGTGTGCTGTTAGCACTCTTGGATTTCACTGGCTCTGTTTGTCGTAGAGTTTAGGGCAATAGTTCGCCCTAAGTGCTCACAAAGTTCTTCACACACACACACACACACACACACACACACACACACACACACACACACACATGAAACCCCGCGCCTGTGCCCGCCTCTCTTTCTCTCTCTCTTTTTGTCACACACACACACACACACACACACACACACACACACACACACACACACACACTCTCTCTCTCTCTCTCTCTCTCTCACACACACACACACACACACACACACACACACACACACACACACACACACACACAGAGGAGCGCGAATACAAATACACGCGCGCGCGCGCGCACGCACGCACGCACACACATGCATTTGCGTGCGCGCGCACACACACACACACACACACACACACACACACACACACACGCACACACATGCACACACTCACTCACGCACACACATACACTCATAACACAAAAGGAATAAGTCTCTGAATCAGTTGAAAAAAATATATATATAGTCTTGTGAGAGAAGACTTTAAGAATGAAAGGATATTACAAGTGCGGTGAGAAAAAAGTTGCTTGTTCCATGCACATGACGCGTGAAGAGAGAAAGAACCGTCTCCAAACGTTTGGGTAAGGAAACGAGGGATCCGAAAGAAATGAGGATCAACAGAGGAACGCAAGGACCAGGCAGGAGTATACAGCTGGAGACGATCAGCAAGATATGATGAGGTTTGACCATTCAGAGATTTGAAAGTGGGCAAAGGCAGATTGTAATCAATTTTTGAACAGGATGCCAGTTCAGAAATCAAGGAGATGATCAACATAAGTGGATTTAGAACACCTGAAAAGTAGTTTGGCTGCATTATTCTGTACTTTCTGTAACTCATGAATAGAATGCTTAGGACTGCCAGCAAAAAGATAACAATAATCCAGCAATGAAAGAACAGAACCTAGCTTAAGGTTTTGCTCTCATCCTCTGAAAGAAGATGCCAACACAACCGATGCTGTGGAATTTTATATAACATACACGACAAATGCACAAGATGTGCCGTTGGAATGATAATGTCTCTACCAGTGTGACACCAAGGCTATGAACAAAGATTAGATGGACAGAAGTTGGAATAAACTCAGAGGAAGCAACAGTATAATGAGTCATTCCCATTTTTAAAGTAAGAAATTCATGTTTATGCATTCTACATGATAAAAAGTAGATGGAACATAGTCACCAGACTAACAGAGAAATTAAGGAGAGACTGAGTGTGCTTTGAAACAATGTCAGATATAATTTGAATAGGAAGGACAAATAGAATGGAGCCGAGAATAGATCCCTGTGGAACTCCAATCTACAAGTCTGCAAGAAAATAGGTGCAGACATTAACGGAAACAGACTGAGTACAACCAGAGAGATCAGAATGAAACTCGAGGAGCGAAGTTCTAGAAATGCCTCAAGATGAATCGGAGACGAGAAAGCATGGCGTGATATGAAGTATCAAATGCAGAAAATAGGTCTAGAAGACAAAGGAGAGTAATGTGCCCACCGTCAATGGCAATGAACAGATTATTAACTTATTATCAGGGTGCTGTTTAAGTGTTATGACCGTTAAATAGACACAATTTGTAAAGCATAAAGTAAGTTTTTGCGGTGAAGATAATCAGAAAACTGAAGGAATACATGTTTTGGAGATGAAAGGTAGATTTGAGACAGGTTGATAGTTTTTGAAGGTTTCAGCATACAAACACTTCTCTCTCTCAAAATGGTTTTGATAATCACATATATAAACTCAGATATGAACAATGTCGGGGATCGTAGTATGACGTGGAATGTCTTCCGCAACCTCAAACCTAGAGGATCTCATACCTTTCCAAGTCGGACTTTCTCGCTGGTTTACTCCTTTGAGCGGCAGGTAGTTATCGGTGGCGGAAAGAGAACGTCAAAATGGCTAGGATACGGACATGAAATTAGCGTCATGTGATTATGTAGTTCAAATATATAATAGCAACTACACCGGTTTCCTGCAGTGCTTTGTTTTAACGTGTAAAAAGAACATCTTCAAACATATACATCTTGAGGTATGGCTTGTCAGTTTTTGATGTATTTAAAATCCAAATTGATTTTTTTTCCCATTACGATGAAAATAGAGAGGAAAAACCTCATAGCTGAAATGTCATTTCACTTCTTTCATATGATTAAAAAAACAAAAAAAAGACCTTTTTTTTCATTTGCCAATCCCTAACACACATTCTAAAGCAACTTTCAGGTTTCTAAGCCACAACATGCTATCAAAATTGTGTTTGGAAAATTGTGATTTTCTTGTCTTCAGTGAGTGTGATTGTGATACCTCATAACGTCAAAGGCAGCTCCTATAAACAACAGCATCTAAACATACACATACATGCGCGCGCGCGCACATACACACACGGACACGCGCGCGCGCGCGCACATCCTTTCTCCATTTCATTTCAGTTTTCCACAGATTATGCACATCCTGATAACAGCTCGTGACACTAGGAAGGAATATTGCAAGAATGATATTTTCTTGTATTTCTTAGATTGTGAGGTACCCTGTGACATTGTAATACCTCATAGCAGTAGAGAAACATCTGTATTCACAATCTCACAACCAGTGTACACACACACACACACACACACACACACACACACACACACACACACACAGAGAGAGAGAGAGAGAGAGAGAGAGAGAGAGAGAGAGAGAGAGAGAGAGTCACCTCTGTCTGTCCATTTTCATTTGTGTTTTCATCCGATTCATACGCTCCCTGACTACGAACTCAGCATGCAAGAAAGGAACATCTCAAAAACAGTTTGCCATCATACATGAATAATTTTCACCTTTGAACATAAAGAACATGATGTAAGATGATCATATTAAGATACCTGCAAGCTCGTAGGAAAAATCTTACACTCAGCCTCATAATCAACAGAATCTGAATAGACAAGAACTCTGTCATCTTCCTTTGCCTCAGTTCATGTGTGTGTGTGTGTGTGTGTGTGTGTGTGTGTGTGTGTGTGTGTGTGTGTGTGTGTGTGTGTGAATCAAATTCATACACTTCATGACAAATGCTGAGATTATAAGAAAGGAACATTTCGAAACAGTCTGCGATCTTAGCATAATGCTCTTTAGTTTGAATCACTTGGACTATGAGGTGACCTTGTAATACTTATACCTCTGTGTTTGACCATCTACCCACGTGCTAGATACTTACGGTGAAAGGAGTATGGGGATGGGAAGGGGTGAGTTTAATACGCAATTATAGTTACAATTGGAACCGATGTAACGTGGGAGGATGGTTGGTCGGACATAAGGACAGAATTAACCCCCTCCTCGTATGTGAGCCGAGCGTCGGATGGAAGTTGGAGGGAGGATAATATGAATGTGGACATAAAGCTTTTCGTTTCCCCACCACATCTGTTTTTCATGTGTGTGTTCATGAGAGTGGACGAGTTGCTAGGTAGGGTTTAGCACAAAGCCAAAGTCACTCCCTACTCATATGTTGATATGCTTGTTGAAAGGAGTGAAAACATGTCTGAACTCCATTACCTCCACACACAACCCCCCCCTCTCTGCTGCTTGTAATACGTTTTGTTGACAAAAAAAAAAAAAAAAAATGGAGGAATGGGTGTTCAAGTATATACCAAGAACTGCTTACCTCCTCTGTGGTTTTGGAAAGGAGAGGGCTGACAGTAGCACCGTTTGATGAGGATGTGTGTGGGGTTGGGGCGAGACTGAGCACGGGGCCCCGAGTCACACCCCGCCCATGCCATAACTGCGCTTGCTGAGGGTAGGAGAAGGCTGTGAATTTGGGTACGTAAGTATACTCCACACTGATGTGTTAGATAAGTTTGTTGACTGAAAGGAGAGAAAGTGGTAGTTTAGACATAAGGCAAAAATTACCCCTCCCACCCCCTCGCAGAAGTGTGTTAGGTATGGGGCTGTATTTGGGCATAAGGGCAGAATTCCTCCCCTCCTCTGTGAGTTCAGTGTTGAAGGAGGGGATGATTGTGGGCTCATGGCCAAAATTATACACCTCATCCCAAATGTCTATCATCTACATGTATCTTGATCAGTCTGTGTGCGTTGTTGAGGGTGGCGCGACACGGGGGGAAGTCTAGGTATGTCCAAAACCACACCCCATCCACCTGCTAGATGTGTTCATTCAATTACAGAGAGAAGGGAATAGAAAGTGGTGGTAGTTTAGGCATGAGGCTCAA
Source organism: Conus betulinus (assembly GCA_016801955.1). Lineage (NCBI taxonomy): Eukaryota > Metazoa > Mollusca > Gastropoda > Neogastropoda > Conidae > Conus > Conus betulinus. Next base: position 51,056 of record JADBJO010008922.1, on the reverse strand, counting down.
AATACCCACCATCACGCCCTCCCTCCCACAACCTTGGAAACACGGGGACAGGGTGTAGGGGTGGGGGGTGATGATTTTGGCATAACGCCAGTATCACTCTCTCCTGTGTGTGTGTGTGTGTGTGTGTGTGTGTGTGTGTGTGTGTGTGTGTGTGGAGAATGGGGAAGGGTGTCTGTGGGCTTTAGGTCAGTGCCACTCCCCTACTCCACTTGCCTGCCATGTTTGTGTTGATGAGGTTGGGTGGGGTGATAGATGAACTTGGGCATGACGCTGGGGGGAGTGTAGACATATCTAAACTTTCACCTCACCTCACCCCAATGTGCTAGATACGTTTGTTGATAAAGTGTTAGGCAGTGGTGAGTGTTTTTGGGTATAAGATACCCCCCCCCCCCCCCCCCCCCCCACATCTGTCGCGTGTTTGTTAATGGGGGTAGGGTAGGTGAGGGGAAGTTAAGTACACTCCACACCTATGCGATACCAAGATCGTTGAACAGGATAGAGGTGGACAGGTGACCCAAAGCCCACTCCGCTCTTGTGAATTTGTTAAAGGAGGGAGATGAGTTCAGTTTTAAGCCTATAATTAGCTCTCCCTCTCCATCCTTGCGAGCGTTAGTTAAATCAAACAAAGGGGTGGAGCCGGACATAAGGAATGGATTACTCCCTTCTTCTCCGTGAACCCTGGATGGGTGGATAGGGGAGATGGGTATTGTGTGCTCAAAATCGAACCCCCCCCCCTACCCCCATTACATTATCTACAGGTGAGAATTGTTGTGGACGGTTGGAGCGTTGGGTGAGTCTGAGCGTAAGACATAAGTCACTCCTTACCCATACGCAAGATACGTTTGCTGAACAAAGAAGGAAAAGAGAGAAAGAGATGGGGTGGATACAAGTCCAAAGTCACTCCTGACCCATACTCTGGATACGTTTGATGAAGTGGATATAGGGGTAGGAATGAGTAGGCCGGATTCACTCCTCACTTAACATGCGTGTGTTAGTTTGGAGGAGGGGTGGGGTACACGGGCATAGAGCCAACTTCCCTTCTCTGTTAGCCCAAGATGGAGAGTAAGGATGGAATGGAGTGTCAGCGAATATGAAGCCAGAATCGTTCTCTGCGAAAGGACATTGAAGGGGGGGGGGGGGGGGGGGGAGGTAACAAGTGTGTGTGTGTTGGGGGGGGGGGGGGGGGGTTAGAGTGCTCAAGAAAAAGAAAGCTCCTTGGGGAGTGAGTCTGGACTCTTTTACCCTGCCCTGCCAGGGAAACTTCCGAAAAAGGAGGCCATTTTGCACATCTTCCTTCTTCCAAGGATCACCTGTCTTCTTGGATGACTTCCCACTCAGTCTTCCAAAGATCCCCTGTCTCCTGGGATAACTAACCCTCATTATTCTTCCAGGGATCCCCTGTCTTCTGGATAACTTACCCTCATCAGTCTTCCAAGATCCCCTGTTTTCTGGATAACTTACCCTCATAAGTCTTCCAAGGATCTCCTGTCTTCTGGATGACTTACCCTCATCAGTCTTCCCAGGATCCCCTGTCTTCTGGATGACTTAACCTCATAAGTCTTCCCAGGATCCCCTGTCTTCTGGATGACTTACCCATCAGTCTTCCCAGGATCCCCTGTCTTCTGGATGACTTAACCTCATAAGTCTTCCCAGAATCCCCTGTCTTCTGGATGACTTAACCTCATAAGTCTTCTCAGGATCCCCTGTCTTCTGGATGACTTAACCTCATAAGTCTTCTCAGGATCCCCTGTCTTCGGATGACTTAACCTCATCAGTCTTCCCAGGATCCCCTGTCTTCTGGATGACTTAACCTCATAAGTCTTCTCAGGATCCCCTGTCTTCTGGATGACTTAACCTCATAAGTCTTCCCAGGATCCCCTGTCTTCTGGATGACTTACCCTCATCAGTCTTCCCTGGACCCCCCGTCTTATGGGATAACTTACCCTCGTTATTTTTCCAAGGATCCTCTGTCTTCTGGGATGAGTAATCCTCATCATTTTTCCAAGGATCCCCAGTCTTTTGGAATGACTTAGCCTCATTAGTTTTTCACGGATTTTTACTTCAAACCTTTGCAAGTGCGCCTTTTAGCGCACACATTTTTCATCTTCCGGTTAGATGCCCGACCTTCATTTCATTACTGGTTCTAATCATACAAAAATCTTAAATAAATGTTAGCGAACCGAAAAAAAAAAAAAAAAAGAAGTAGACAAACGAATTACAAGACAAACACGACGCGTTTTGACCTCTTAGGTCTTCTCTCAAGCAAGATACAAAACAACTATTACAACGAAAATGAACAAGCAATCACTCATCTTCAATCTCTTCAGCGCAAACAACACACATCTTGCGCTGAAGAGACTAAAGATAGGTGACCGCTCATTCATTTTCGTTATGATTACCGTTTTGTATCTTGGCTGAAGAAGACCCAAGAGGTCGAAGCGCGTCGTGTTTTGTCTTGTGATTCGTTTGTCCACGTTTTTAGGGCGGTTCGCTAACATTTATTTAAGATTTGTTTGGATTTCCGCCTGCAGTCGTCTCACTTTGCAACCAGATGCAATAAGTTGTGCGAGTTTACTGGTTCTAATCAAACGCAATAAGTTATGCAGTACACCGAACGGTGACATGGATTACAGGTCCTTTATAGCGTGTTCAAGATGTTCTCTTCCAAAAGATTTGAGATGACTTGTTCTAATTTTCAGGCAATTCATGCTGGAAGTAAGGAACGGAAATACCATCCGCTCTCCAACGGCGGAGATACGCAGGCAGTAAACACGCGCTCATGTTTGCGCGCGCGCGCGCGCACACACACACACACACACACACACACACACACACACACACACACACTTATCGTGGGCCTGTATACATGTCGCGCGCGCGCGTGCACACACACACACACACACACACACACACACACACACACACACACACACACACACACACACACTTATCGTAGGCCTGTATGCACAAGTCCACATAGATACGTTTGCGTGCGCACGCACGCACGCATGCATGCAGGCGTGCTAAAAAGAAAACATATACAGACACACATACACACACGCGTGCGTCGTGCGCGCATAAGGGGAAGTCCAATTTTAATGGCACATTTGAAATGAGGCTTTCATAAACATCGAATGTGCGAAGGAAAGTGATGATGACTCCATTTCTGTTGGGTTTTCTAGAGACGGTCTTAAATACAAGAAGTTTGTGAAGCGCACGATGAAGTGGAAGAAGTTGTCACAGGGAAAAGATGGAATGAAGCTTTATGCAGGATGTCATTTTGTTCTGGCTGCCCGGGCTGAGAAGATGATGACGAAAATGTTGCTACATGTTCCGAGGCCATCGGAGATTGGGGTAACCGTTTTTGATTCCTGGAAAGGATATTGTCGAGGATACTGATGGTTTTGTTGGCACTGCCACTGTGCGAAGTACGGGAGTTGGTCACCAGAGAGTTAAACGTTTTCTCACTGGCCTTTTTTATCAAAAATGCCCAGCTCGCAAACGATTTCGTCGGACATCATGTCGATAACAGAGCAGAGGCAACTGTTTTCAGACCAGGACTGAGCAAATACTCCGTTCAGAGCTCTCCATCACACTGGTTCTTTGCCGTTACTTCTTGGTTAAATGGTTCGGTAGGTGGGATCTCTGGTAAAACGTTCATGGCATCGCCGTTCACGACATCGACGTTCTTCACATCAGGTTTGGGATGTATTTCTTTACAGATTTCCTTCATCAGTGACTGCATACAGTGGGGATTTTCTATGGAATTTGGGGCAAATAAAACTGTCGCTCCCAGCATATTATCAGACGTATGGGTTATTCTTTTCTGCATGAAGAAGTCTGGTACATCACTTACTTCCTCTTCAATGTTGAAGCATCTTTTGAATAGGATTTTTTTTTTAATGGTCACCTTGAAGCGCGAATAACCAAATGCAAAGAGAAACGGATTGACAAGTGAGTTGAAACGACTCAAAGTGTTGCAGGTCAGATAAATTTCTGTAGGCACGTGTATGTTGGAAAAGAGGAGAATGCTGTTAGTAAAATGAAGAGGCATCCAACACAAGGTAAATAATAGTATCACCAACAGAATACTCACGTCTCCCCTCGTGTTTTTCTTCATCGTTCTTTTGACCCGGTCTGTCCCCTGCACCATCATGAATGCTTCTGTCATGCGTTTCGTCCTGCGGACGACACTGAAAATATAGAAATAGATGCTGGCCATGGCTATCAGAGGGGGCAGTGTAATGGCAAAAAGATGAAGTACACCAGATACTCTAAGCTGATGACGTTGGTGAAGCTGCATTTTTTGTAGCCCTCCTGTCCATTATTCCAGCCCATGAGAGGCACTAGTCCTATGAAAATGGCCACGAGCCAGGTGGCCACCACCAGATACATAGCCCTGTGGATGCTCATCCAGCGTTGATAGATGAACGGCTCCCGGATGGCCGCGAAGCGCTCCAAAGCCACCGACAGTAGATTGAGAACTGATATGTTCGTCAACAGAACCACCAAACTGTTGCAGAACACACACAGCAAGAAGCTGATCTGCAGGCCCTCGTTCGACAAAATGACCAAGGGTGGCACGATTAAACCCACTAAAACGTCCGAGGCCGCCAAACTACCGACAAAACAGTTGGTAATGGTGCGAAGTCGGCGTTCCTTGGAGATAGCCACTAGAACCATGATATTGGTACATGATCCCATTATTCCAATTACGCACTCGATGATGTCAAAAAGGATGTATCTGTTCTCACCGAGACGTGTAAAACGATCAGAACTATTGTGCATGATCTCTCAACTCGACAAAATCTCGGTCGTGACACAAAGTTCAAAGCTGGATTTCTAATTTCATCCCTCTCTCCCATCTACTACGAAATGCATGAAATGCTGGGGAACAGGACAGGACATCTCTAAGAGCATTGATGCAGGTTCTGGATTACTGAGCGGCGGCAGCGTTTACACAGTGCAATTTCGGCACAGGAGTCTTGAGTACTCTTAAACTGCTTGAAGCCAGCACGGCGTGTACCTGAGGAATGGGAGAAGACGTGTATTAGATAAAGAGAAACACAGTTCTGGCTTTCAGTACAACACATCGAACAATTAATAGGCCATCTTTCACACTCTCTCGTTCTCGAAAAGAATCCAGAATGACTAAAACACCTCTGAAGGAACTCTGGGTGTTGTGTCGTAGGAGTACTGTGGCTATTGCTGAACCAAACAGGAATCTCCTCTACTTAGTCCTGCACAACATGCTCATGGCGTTATGCCCAGTTCAGGGTTGACTGATCAGGAAATTCCATCCACTTCTGCCACGTGCACACCAGAGAGATCGTCCTGTATAGGGAGCCTGCATGAGATCCGCACGACTATGGCAGGCAAACGTAGGGCATGTGTATAGTAAACGGGTTAGCTTTTTTGTTTGTTTGTTTGTTTTTGTTTGTTTTGTTTTTTTTTGTTTTGTTTTGTTTTGTTTGGTAACTGAAGGAGGTCTGCCTTAGACGCGGGAAAGCTGCCAAAACCTTGCTGGTGTCAAAGCCTTGATTTGGGGCTCCAGAGCTGCTGTCGGTATTCGGTTCTCACCGTTTAAAAGGACAGACAGCCCCATTGACTTTTGGTAATGGAATGTACTTTTCTCTAGAAACCCACAGAGATGGTTTTCTAGATGACATTCAGTCTCTATAAGACGAGCCTTGTTTTGATTTTATCATTGACAAGCAGTAAATTTGTATTGTGTTAGGCGTTCCTGCTTAAAGTATCTCTAAAGAATATGTAGCGGAGAATATTCACTTTGAGCGGTGCTCTGTAGAGAATCTTTCTAAGGCGTTTAAGCCGTATTCATCGCCTTTCATTTTCATCTTGTTTGAGTTTACGATCACTCAAATTATTTCCTAGCAAAAGGAATTCCTATGAACAACCGGCCAGTCGAAGCAGATATCACGGATGATTTGCCTTTTTTACCAATAAAATCGAATCGCCAAAGCTCCAGAAAGGAGTTCGGCTACTGACCTGTCATCTGCATGTTGTAATCATTGGCTGAGGAAAAGACCACTGCTCGGAAGCTGGCAACTGATATTTTTTCTTCCTTACTTTACGTCTGCTTATTCAGTACTCTGGCTGGCCGATGTTACTGTCCAAACGGAAACTAGCTCATTTCAAAACGTCCACGTACTCCAGAAACCATGAAGTCCCAATGCGTTGAGCCAAGGAATGTGGATACAGCACACACCTGACTGCACTGCCTGTGAACTAATTTTCAAAACATCTCGTGGTGGACATGGCGATGCGTGTTACCAGGCTTTGAGGCAAACCTAAAAAAACAAGTGTTTTGGAGCTGCAAGTCTTTCTCCAAGAAGCATCATACTTGTAATTAGGATTCCCCCTCTGGGGGGGTTAATATAAACATTATTTTTTCTTCTTTTTTCTTTTCTCTCCCCCTTTTTTTCATCCAATCGTGTTGAAATTTTCGGGAAAGTTGCATGGCTTTGTGGGCATGTGCAAATGGCAATTTTTAAATGAATTGACCTTTTTTTTGGCCGAGATATGGCAAAAAAACCCTGCCAAAACGGCCAAATTTTGAAACTTGAATAACTCAGAAACGGTTGGACAGATCGTAATGATATTAAGAACACACACATAACACTATATTTGCAACATGTTCGTTATAATAACGAACCGGAAGTGCCTGACAGTATCACTGGTCAATTTCAGTTGTTTCACGGAATAGCAAAAACTGGAAATGACGTCACAAAAACTAATCCACGGAAAATATTTCTGTAGCTTTGGCCCAGTGCAGAAAGGGGTTTTGGTATTGATATCTTAAAGGCTTTGGCAGTTATTTAAATTATGCAAATTTAGGTACGCTTTAAAAGGCGAAATTTGAATATTTAATAGCTCAAAGACTAACAAAGTAACAGAAACCAAATTTTGGTTGCTTATGCAGTTTGATAACCGTTAAAAACTGTTATTCTTCATTTTTGAAACTATCTCAACCAAAATTGGAGGATGTATGTAATTTGATATGCTGATTAAGAGTATCTATGTTACAAAACACTTCGACAGTTTAAAAAAAAAAAAAAAAAAAACCGTTAAAAACCGTTATTTTTCAAATATGCATCAATCATAACAAAACTTGCTGATTTGATGTTACTTTGAACGCTGAACATGAATATTTAAGTTTACGAGAGCAATTTTGATATCTGACATCTAAAACCATTAAAAAAAACGTTATTTGCAAATAAGAATCAGTTATGACCAAAATTGGTGGCTAGATGTAACTTTGAGCGCTGAACATGAAAACATTAGTTTCATACAGTAAATTTCACATCTGACAGTTAAAAACCGTTATTTGGTAAATATGTATCAACGTTTACCAGTAATGGTGGATAGATGTAATTTCAACGGTGAACATAGATAGGCAAGTTTCATAAAGTGATTTGAAGGGGCCAATTGATTTTTAAATGCCATTTGCACATGCCCACAATGCCCTGCAACTTTCCCGAAAATTTCAACACGATTGGATGATGAAAAAGGGTAAGAGAAAGAAAAACCAAAAAGAAAAATTTTATAATAACAATAGTATTCCCTCGTGTGTGTGTGTGTGTGTGTGTGTGTGTGTGTGTGTGTGTGTGTGTGTGTGTGTGTGATAAGGGGGAATCCTCCAATGTTTGCTCTAGTTATAACTGTATCTCCTATCTGTAAGTAAATGGCGGAGTTCCCCAAAATATATCTACGTCATCCATTTTGCGAAACTGGTGACTTAGTTCGTCTTAGTTTGCATCGAGTATTTCACATGCAACGGACCACGGACCAAATGTGTGGAGAAACAGTATTTTGCGATAATCAGTCAGTTTCTCATTCAACCGTAAGTCACAATGCTCTGCCTAAAATGTGACTGCATTTTTGTATCAACTTTATCACCACCATCATCATCATCATTACTACTATCGTTAGTTCAACAATTATTTTACTTAAACCGTAATGAATCAATAGAACAATGTACCACATAATCCTACGTTGCTGTAAACGTTTGCTGAAGTTTCCTCAATAAGTCTTTTAAGAAGTTCAATTTCTATGTAAATTGTAATACTTATGGCTAAGCAGGTCAAATGCACAGCGCACAGTTGACTGTTCTCTCAATGCAATGTATAACATTGTGGACCAAAGGCTGTAAAGTCTATGAAACTATTCTGATAAGGTGGGGAGCAGTCGTCATGATGCTGTGGAAGGTGTCGCCGGCTGGGTTTGATTCCCATGAGAAGCACTGATCGAGGGAAATTTCATGCCCCTACGCAGCACCGATGCGCTTTTAATCTGCATTAAGTGAGCTATGGCTTTTAAGTGGAAGACTCTAACCGCGCTGTCAATATTTATCCTCGTTGTTTAGTGTTCATATTCGACGATCAACACTGCAGGTGTCTATGCCCCTCAGATCTGGCTGATGTCAGATGTATTATGAAAGGAAACGTAGAGTACAGCCCTGTCATGTCAGTATCGGACCAGAGCGGAGCCCCATAGCACAGTCCTCATCCATCTCGTTGACGATAAAAAAAAATCCAATTCTGTGGCCATTCTGTCCTACCTTATTGTGACGTGATATGACCTGGGTGTCGACATGGCCGCCAGCAGTGACTTGACAGTCCACTTGACCTCATTTACCAGGCCCTCTCTCTGTCCGTGGATGCATGTGAAGATCACTGATCACATGTTTTCTTCATTGATTAACCAGTCTTTCTGGTTCGGTGGCTGGTGTTGCAGGTTTGCTGGCAGGGAGATCGTAAAATGGAGTCAACCAGCAGATACTTTAATACGTGGGATTTTCCTTTTCAATTACATGTCCCCTTAAACAAACAATATGCGCTGTTAACATGTCAAAAATAAAAATGTATTTTACTTGACATTTTTTTTCCATGTCACGAATATGAACAACGTGCACAATCAGCAAGCTGTTTCAATGTTTTATGGCATGAGTGAGGAAGACGCAGACGCTGTGAAATTTACGGTTCCCATAAAAACGATAGATCTGATTACATACTAGTCAGCTCAATCCTCCGACTGATCAGCGTCTTGCGATCGCGTCTGTTTGTACATGGTGGGTCATATTTTATACCACAGAGAGATGGGAGATCGAGCAAGAAGTGATTCCGTTGTTTTCGTGGAGGATAAGCACTGATGTAAATGTTTATACTCAGTCTTCGCCCTGAGTCTGATCTAAAATTAGAAATAGCACACAGGAAATATTGGTCACGCAAGGATAACAGAATGTCAATGGGCAGAGAAAAGACTCATAGAAATAGGCAGTACAGTGTAAAGGTTAACATGTTGAAGATTATCTTCAAATACTGATACAGATATAACGAATTCACTCAAGAAAAAAGGACCACAGTACACTTGTAAAAAATTAAACGCAACAACTGATCAAGAACAAATTCTACGTTAGACAACACACACACACACACACACACACACACACACACACACACACACACACACACACACACACACAGAGAGAGAGAGAGAGAGAGAGAGAGAGAGAGAGAGAGAGAGAGTAGGAGGGAAGGAAGGAGGAAGGCAGACATCAAAGGAAGAGTGCCCATGACACAAGGTAAAACTCATGATGCAGCAACCGCCACGAAACATGCTACAGTGTGGAAATCTGTCTGCCTTTACACGACGTAAAATGTCACAATGCAGCATCCCTCACAAAACCTGCGACAATGCGGCAGTTTTTTTTTTGTTTTTTTGTTTGTTTGTTTGTTTTTTTTAATAGCCCTGGCACAACGTTAAATTTAACAATGCAGCGATCGGCACGAAGCAAACAACACAATGCGGCGGTCTGTGACCCTGGCACAACGTAAAATGCAAAAATATACCCATTTTTTACGAAACATGCAACAACACAGAGGAAAAAGCAATCATGTTCCCCCCCCCCCCCCCCCCCCCCCCCCCCCCCCCCCCCTTTCGTGTGCTCGCGCGCGCGCGCGTGAGTGTGTCGGCTACTGCCCCGAGTGGGACTGGAACTACACTGGAATTTTATCCAGTTAGGAGTCTCCTGTTGCAGTTTCGTACGGTACCCCAAGCAAATTCGCCCTATTCTCCTGGCTAGTCGTATTAAAAACACAATCCTTCTTCCTCTCGTAAGAAATGGACCTATCCGGCCAGGGCAAATCAAACTAGAAATAGTAATGATGAAAATAATGTATCTTTGCGAACACCTGACATAAATATGTGTCCACATATGAGAAAAAAAGCAGGGCCAATACGACAGCCCACCTCTGATTCCCATCTAGATCTCTGTAACGTATTGTTCAGAAGTCTATATCTGCTTTAAAGTTTTGATAAAGTTTCTTTCTTTTCTTGAGTAGAAGTCTGGTTACGTAAAAGATTCTTATATTAGTCATTAATCCTTATAATCATAACTTTGTTAATACTTTGTATAAGGAAATTATGATAAATTAACTAAGCTTTTTTGTGGGCGAAATAGCATGGCATGAAACAAACACACTGTATGCAAATTCGCCCATACACTCAAAGGCATAGATGAGACCGGCTGAGTCTAGCTGTTGATTCATATTTCAATTGATTAAAGTAACTAGCAGCATTTAAATACATGTGTATGTGTGTTACTGTGTGTTTGACTTTGAGTGTGTGTCTGAGTGCGTGTACATCCATAGACATGTGTGAGTGTACACACATGTATTTTACTCATTTTATATAGCCTTTATTACCTTTCTGTCTTTCTTTTAGGCTTAAAATACATTGCAGACGACAAAAATCTACCAGGAATAAAGTAATGAACACTTATTTTCATATATGCGTTTGCTGCTCTTTACCTTTGGACGAAATTACATTTTCACCATAGACGAGATTGTAGGGGTGCTACGACGAAATTGTCACAGCAACACATGCACTGGTTTTAGGTCATTATCTCATGACTATTCATCAGTTTGTACAACATGATAGTGTAATCTCTCAGTGATTGGTCACTTGTATCAGAGCTTTGAAATGTAGGCTGTGTCTGCTAGCCGGAATAGGTTGTAAAGTACGGATTCCGATTTAGACGAAATTGTGTCAGGGGACCCATGGATGAGCCTGTGAGAGTGTATTACTCAAAGTTTCAAACCAATACTGTACGTGTCTGTGAGTCTCGGCCTGCTTGACGTTGGGGTATGGTACTGAAGGACGCGTAAGACTTATACTGATGTCAGTAGGAAGTTTAGTAAGTTGTGAAATTATGTGTTAGTTGGATCAGAACTCTGGGATGCTGAAACGACTCGACAGCCTGCAGTATTTCCTCTGGTGAGTGACCTCATGTCGACTAACTAGTCATTGTCCCCTGTTGTCAACCTGTACCGGGATAATGGGATAGTTCAATGTGGCCGTGTATGGGACTACAGCTAGAACGAGCGGAGTGGACGAAATGCCATTGATAAAGCAAAGAAGATGAACCAGGTGAACAGGCATTTTGGAGGATTGCTTTAATATCAACAGTCATAATAAACGATTTTACATGTAGACCCACAGTTTTCAGCAAAAACCTGTACACGTACCTCTGGCTTAAAAAAAAAAAAAAAAAGAAAGAAAGAAAGAAGGCTTCTTCCACCAAGAATTTTGCGTAAGCTTTTCAGTCTGTTGATGAAAGCATCTATCAGGCACATATAATCAATTCTTCTGGTTCTTTTTTTTTTTTCAACCTGTTAATTTAACTTTAGCAACAAAGTATCCAAAGACAAAAACAGAAATATGTTCTGTCTCTCGTGATTTGGCCAGATTACATCGTGTCACGGTCACGGAACCAGCAGTAGCTGGGGATAGAAGAAAAACACACTGACCAAAAAAAAAAAAAAAAGGAACAAGTGTTGGAGACATTCAACCCGCAGTCCCGTCAGTCTCATCAGTCAGTTGGCTACTGCACAGAGGTCTGACTCTGTCATCCAAGCTGTCATGCTACTGGTTCAGAGCAAGTGCAAACCAACAAAGACTGAATTAGGAAAGATGTTTCCAGAAGACAGATCTTCAATTCGATAGCTTGAGAGGCTGAAGATACAATTCTGTGCCGTGAGGTTGCAGATCCAGAACTTGCAAACATCAGCCAAGTTGTTAGTCCCAAGGCTCGAAGAGAAACCGTCCTTCACTTTGCTCATCAAAAGTGGGGACACCAGGGTCAGGCAGGACTTAACAGCTTTCGCAGTGACAGGCATACTGGCCCTCCATGCACATTGACGTGAATGAATGGTGTCGCCGTTGACAAAGGTGCTAAATAACAAAGAAATCGACCGCCAAAGGCCATACACCTATCGGTCATCTTAGTAAGCCTGTCGAAGTCATCTTCACCGTTTTTGAGCTAGCCATGGATGGCTGTGAGAATGTTTTGGTGATCATTGACGTGTTCTCCAAATACACCACCATCGCAGTGGCAACATGTGATCAGACCGCAGTCATTGTGGTCAGAGCCTTAATCCAGAACAGTTCTATATAGCATGGGCCAGTAATATTGCTCAGTTATTCAAAAATGTATAGACTTTGGCAATACCGTTGATGTATTTTTTTCCACTCTGAAAGAAAATGTTCATTCACTTCATCATCAATCGTTACCGACAATCTGCAACGTCGTGGTATAACTGGTAAAATGTTAGTCTACAGAAGAAATGTGTATTCCTTAAAACAGGACAACAGGAAATAGTCAATGCGAGTTGCAGATGCTTATTTAGATACGTAAATGGAAATGTCAGGGAATAATACAATTTGTTCACGATCTTCACCAATGATTTGCTCCGGAATTTTTTGTTAATGTGTCAAACATCACAATACATAACAAAAATATAAAAGTACGATAAGATTTTAATTCTCGTATCACATGATCTGAATACATTACATTTAAATTCTTACTTCTAAATGTGCTGTGTGACTACATCCTTAAAATGACAGTAAAGGCACTTGATTATGTACATGTGTCTGATTTTTGGAGACAGCTGGTCGCGATTCGATTAGAAATATTAAACAATTTCTTGAATTTTTGTCAACAGATGTAAGTATATTTGTTTTCTTTCTTTCTTTCTTTCCGTAGCACTGTCAGGACTCTGCGGTACCATTATGGAAGAATTTAGTTACGAATATATATATAAAAAAAAAAAGCGTAAAGTACACTGTATATTATGACAAGACTAAGATAAATGAAACCGTAAACTGAATTCTGAATGGATCATTAGTTCACCAGTCAATCGATCATCAGTCAGGGGCGGATCAAATACTGACAGAGGGGACCTTCCAAACTAAGGTCAGGGCACAGGAACCTTGACGCAGATATTGCAAATGCGAAGTGAGAAGGGCGGAAAGGGGGAGGGGGTGTAGGCAGGAGGCGGATTTTGTTGTGTTGTTGTTGTTTTGTCGTCGTCCTTTTTTTTTTTTTTTTGGTCTCGTCTTTTGTGCCACCTCATTGGCAGTGCACCCACGCCACTCATTCCGGCTTCCCCGTCCACAGCCACAGAGAGGGCTCGTCCCGCCATAGCTCTGGCACCACAGGGAGCAGTCATTGTCAAGACAATGTAGGCAACCCACCAGAGGAGACACTGCGCTGCAGCTGAGTCACTTTGGTGGTGTTCAGAGGTGCCTGTTGTGATCCAGCATTTACAGGCACCGCCTACTTCCCCCCTCCTCCCCCCCCCCCCCCTAATTACGGCAACAATTGCATTGTCACATAGCCAGCGTGAGTGACCCCCACCCCCCACCCCCTAATTACGACAACAATTGCTTTGTCACGGAGCCAGCGTGGGTGACCTCTCCCTCCGGAGGGCGCCACTCCATCTGTCCAACGACGGTCCCCATGAATTTGCTGATAACAGTGACTCCAACAGAATAAAATAAGGGCATAGATGTGGAGAGCTCATCAAAACTGAGGTCACCATGACAGCAGGACATGAAACCTTTTTTTTTGTTTGTTTATGTTGATGGATGAGGATGAGGATGATGAAGATGATGCTACGGATTTCCATGCAGGTCCTGATCGGGCCGCACTACTCTACTTTCATAATGTATCACAGCGTCAACAAAGCCCGTGAGATATATACACCTGATATGTTGCTCAGGGAATTTAAGCAACAATCAGATACACAGCCATTGAGCCGCCGAAACTACATTGTGCGGTCTCAGTCTTCTCAACTGAGCCCATTGCAAGCAGCTCTGGGTAGGAGCGGGTCAGGACCAAAAACATCCCACAAATAAAATATTGGCACTAAATGGGAATCGAACCAACGACATTCCTCCCAGTCGTAGTCTGCGATGGAAATAAATTCACCATGGCGGCCGGGGCAGAGTGTAAATTTAGTAAGTAGTTCGGGGTCGATGGAAGGGAAGAGAAAGGTACGGGGAAGGGAGAGGGGTAGAGAGAAGACACAGATTTTGAACAGCTGGGAGCGTGGACAAATTACAGATTTGTAAAAATACGGAGGGTAGGGGGAGTGGGAGGGGAGCATTTATCATAGTCAGTAAGGTGCACTGGCTGGCGGCCTCTTCTTGAAGATAACACTCAGACCTATCTATCCACTGTACATTTGCATTTTTAAGGACAGGGGGAAGAGGGTGAGGGTCTGGAACATCTGGACTCCTTCCTGGACGCTTTACCCCCCCCCCCCCCCCCCTCCACCGCGTCCTCCTCTCCCGCAATCCTCTCCTGCACTGATGCACTATAGGCCTGGAGAAAATGTCTTTCCTCTCTCTTCCTCTTCTGGGTCTCAAATGCATGCTGTCGATGATGATTTGAATTTTTTTTTTTTGTTGTAATGCTGAGTTTATTTTTTAAGCACGTCTTTCTTCATTGGCCACCATTGGGAAGAAAAACTAAATAATTAATAATTAATCAATTTTTTTTCTTCTTCTTAAAAGACATTACTGTCTCTCTCTCGGATCATTTGTTGAACAAATGACTCTCCCATAAATGATCACAAAAAAAAAAAAAAAAAAAACTGCCTAAGTTAACATGTTTCTAACCCTATTTTGTAGTACTATCAGGTCTAGTGCTCATGGTTTTTTGGTCGCGAGTGCTCGCTACAGTGTGTGTGTGTGTGTGTGTGTGTGTGTGTGTGTGTGTGTGTGTGTGTGTGTGTTCATTCGTCTGGATTTTTTTTTTAATTCTATTTTAGATTACTAATGAATAAAGATACTTAATTTTTGTTGCTGGTCATATGCGTATGAATATGAAGCTTCAGTTCGAAACATGTTTTTATGTACATATACATCGAACCCCTAAGACTGAACACGGCTCTCAGGGTTTCAACATCTCAGTTTTAGTGTAAGAATAGATGCTAGGCCTAACTCCCAACAAAATGATCTGAACTAATCCCATTGTAATTTGAAGGTCAGTAAATGCACTTTTTAACAACGCCAATTCAAGCAAAAAATCAAACTGTAACCAGCAGGAACCGCATGCAGTTATTAGTAAAGCAACTTACTTGACTACCAATGTAGGAATTCTAAACAATTTTCCAGCGCAATCGAATCGGAAGGTTTTATGCTCATGGCGTCAAAAGACAGTGCGGAAGTTCGTCACATATATGACGTATTTACTGGTTGCATCATGACTACTGTTTTCAGAATGCTTGGTATGTCAGTCCCATTTGTTTGTTCTTCTTTATCTGTCTCTATGTCTCGGCTACGAGGAGGAGAAAGGAGAGGGGGGAGGGGCGATGGGGGATGGTTTTTTTCAGGTCTTAGAAATCATGTGTGTAAGAACTTGAAAGCATAGGTGTGTTATGAATGCAAATAAAAGGGTGTGCTTGTGTGTGTCCATACGCCTGCATTATGGTGTGTGTGTGTGTGTGTGTGTGTGTGTGTGTGATGCGTACATGCTCGTACTAAAACGTGGTTGTGTGCAATATGGGGACAATGCCGCGCCATCGGAGGGGAAGAAAATCTAGATGCCTCGACGTTGATTAGCTTGTGCCGAGGAGTTTCGAGAACAGGCCACTGTCATTTGTTGTTGCGAGAAAAGCCCAAAACCTGTGGACGTACTCCTGGGTAAAACTCTCATCTAGTCTGGCCTGAGCAATTGTTCTGTCTACGGGGAGGTGACTTGGGATCAACTCGTCAAGGGAGAGTGTTCGGGCATTTTGACTCACAAGCACTTAATTTAAATCTAACCCTTTCAACCCATTTTAGCTATGGAGAAGGAAAAAAAAAAAAAAAAAAAAAACCGATGCATTAAAACAACAAGAATTTTTCTTTGTGTGTGCTAGTGCACGTACACACATACAAAAGTTATGACTGCTTTTCGAATCGAATCAAATTAAATCAAATGTATTATCTCAGAAGAGAAATTATAATATGCACATATCCATCACAAACAAAGAAGAAGGAATTTTACAAGAGCAGAAAAACGTGTATGCTAAATTAATGTATACCAAAAGCTAATGAATGTAAGTGGCGTACACACTGTGTATTAAAATAATTCACCGATATAACCATATGCACGCGTGGTGGCTCTCTTCCCCGCTTCCCGCCGTCTTTTCTGCTCTTTTGCCCTCCTCACACACACACACACACACACACACACACAAGCACGCGCGCACGCACTCACGCACGCACGCACGGAGATAGAGAGAGAGGCATTCAAACCTAACCAGATTGCGCTCGCAGATACATGAAGATGCGCAGCTGCATATGCCTATGCACACACATTTTCTTCCCACTCCCTCTCTCTCTCTCTCTCTCTCTCTCTCTCTCTCTCTCTCTCTCTATGTATGTATCTCAGTATAATAATAATAATAATGCACAATTTCTATAGCCCATCCTAATAACGTGTGCTACAGGGCGCTTTAAAAGTTTTTAAAATTCAATATAAAAATATCGCTCGCGCGCGCACGCACGCTCGCGCGCGCGCGCGTACACACACACACACACACACACACACACACACACACACACACACACACACACACACACACGAACATGATGTTGCATGTATGAACACATTATATAACACAGTGAACAGTGAACAGCTCGTTTGTACACGAGCAAGGTGTGCAAGTGACATGTTGTAATACAGTAATATTTCAGGTGGTATTCTGCAACTGGCGTTTGAAGAGATACGTTTTAAGTGTGGACTTGAAAGTCGGGAAGGAAAGCACATGACGCAGATGGAAAGAGTATTGCTGCAGAAAATGAGAATGCTATAGAACCGTGCTGCTTTCGGTTATACGAGGGAATTCGAAAAATTCGGTCATCAGAGGAAGAACGGAGGGGACGTGTAGGAATACATATTTCGAAGCGATCAGAGAGATAGGTAGGCGCTTTACCTGTGACAACCTTATAACCAAGACACGCCAACTTATACTGAATTCTGTGCTCAATTTTGAGCCAGTGTAATTTCTTCAATTTATCCAAAGTATGATGATGCTGTTTTTGCACCTTGAAGATAAGACGTGCGGCTGAATTTTGAACACGTTGTAGTGGCTGGAGTAAGCTGCGGGTACACCAGGATACTGTGTTAAATGCTTTTGGGAAAAAAATTATTAAATGTGTGTGCTGGTTTTGATTTTCGTATTCTGAATGGGTACAACAGAGGTAGCTTTAGTGGTTATTTTACTTTTGTATATTCCCATGGGTGTAGTGTCATAGATTATTGCCTTATTTCTAATGATTTGTTAGCCAACGTTGTGAAATTGAACAACGTTGTGAACTTTTCTGTAGGTAGCAGGGTGGAATCAGAACATACGCCAGTCCTGTTAGAAAGTACAGGTAAAACACCATTGTCACCTCTACCCATCTCAGAAAATGTAACAATGTGGAAAAGGAATGATTAGCAAAATACATGTATGATAGTACCATCGACCTGTTCAGCAACAATATAGAATATCAATGATACTTGTATTAACAAAGCACTATATGAATTTACCAATTGTTTAATGAATGCCAGCGCTTGTATGCGCCCAAATCGTTCTTTAAAAGGCAGTGTTTGTGAGCAAATATTGGTTTGACGAGGAATGTGAGAACAGCAAGACGGGAGCTAGGAAAGTTTTAACCATTTAAAACAGATCTGGAGATCCAACCGATAAATGTGCCTATGTACAAATGAGGAGGAGAGAATATAATCAACTTAAGTACATGAAGAAATGTAGTTTTAAAACTGAGAGCAGTAATTGCTTAATGCAGGTAGCAGATGATTCACAGGCCTTTTGGTCTGAAGTCAATAAGTATTGCAGTCGTTCCCACACAAGTAATACAATTTCACAGGATCAGGGGTTTAATCATTTTGAACACTTGTTAAACCTTGCTTTTGTCCAAAATGTGGACCACCCAAAACTAGATGTCTCAGATTCGGCATTTGACGCCATTCTGGACGCTGAAATTACAGTTGAGGGAGTGAAGAAAGCCAAGCAGAGTCTTAAGTGTGGCAAAGCAGCTGGTCCTGATTCTTTGTTAAGTGAAGTCATAAAGGCCTCAGGAGATGCAATAGTTCCCTTCCTAGTTAAATACTTCAATAAACTTTTCAAAGATGGTGCATTCCTGAAGAATGGACTAAATTAGTAATTATTCCGTTGTATGAGAAAGTTGATGTGAACGATAC
>JADBJO010008922.1:22500-27500 GCA_016801955.1 Conus betulinus | reverse complement strand
CTTCTGTCTATTGTCTCTCTTCTTACTCTTCTGTTGTCTCTTCTTCCTCTTCTATTGTCTCTTCTTCCTCGTCTGTTGTCTCTTCTTCCTCTTCGACTATTGTCTCTTCTTCCTCTTCTATTATCTCTTCTTCCTCGTCTATTGTCTCTTCTTCCTCTTCTACTGTCTCTTCTTCCTCGTCTATTATCTCTTCTTCCTCTTCGACAATCTGTTGTTCCTCTGCTACTGTCTCTTCTTCCTCGTCTATTGTCTCTTCTTCCTCGTCTATTGTTTCTTCTTCTTCGTCTCTTGTCTCTTCTTCCTCTCTACTGTCCTCTTCGACTATCCTCGTTCTTGTTTCTTCTTCCTCGTCTCTTGTCTCTTCTTCCACGTCTACTTGTCTCTTCTTCCTCGTCTATTGTTTCTTCTTCCTCGTCTCTTGTCTCTTGTCTCTTCTCCCTCTTCTACTGTCTCTTCTTTCTCTTCAACTGTCTCTTCTTCCTCGTCTATTGTCTCTTCTTCTTCGTCGTCTATTGTCTCTTGTCTCTCTCTGTCTCTCTCTTGTCTCTTCTTCCTCTTCTACTGTCTCTGTCTCTTCTCCTCGTCTATTGTCTCTTCTTCCTCGTCTATTGTTTCTTCTTCCTCGTCTCTCTCTTCTCTTCTTCTCTTCTTCTGTCTCTTCTTCCTCTGTCTATTGTCTCTTCTTCCTTCTATTGTTTCTTTTTCCTCTTGTCTCTGTCTCTTCTTCTTCCTCTTCTACTGTCTTTCTTCCTCTTCACCGTCTCTTTTTTCCTCTTCTACTGTCTCTTCTTCCTCTCTACTGTACTATTCTTCCTCCTCTACTGTCTATTCTTCCTCTTCCACTGTCTCTTCTTCTCGTCTATTTCTCTTTCTTCCTCTCTACTGTCTCTTCTTCCTTACTGTCTTTTCGTTTTCATTCACCGTCTATTGTTTTTTCTCCTGTCTACTGTCTTTTCTTCCTCTTCTACTGTCTTCTTTTTCCTCTTCTGCTGTCTCTTTTTTCTCTTCTGCTGTCTCTTCTTCATCTTCTGCTGTCTCTTTTTCCTCTTCTGCTGTCTCTTCTTCATCTTCTGCTGTCTTTTCTTCATCTTCTGCTGTCTCTTTTTTCCTCTTCTGCTCTCTTCTTCACCTTCTGCTGTCTCTTCTTCATCTTCTGCTGTCTGTTCTTCATCTTGTGCTATCTGTTTTTCTTTTTCATTTTCTCATTCTAATTCTTTGTTTGAAGAGGGTAATTTTCCTGATCAGTACTTTACAAATGACGTCAACATTGATGAATGTTTGTAAGCGGCCACTTGGCAGCCATACCTTCCTTTCTGGCGCAGAATGCTTTCCAGATGTTCAAGCGGTTGCAAAACCTCAAAAATCACCTACAATACTGACCCGGAGAACGGGATCTTGGGGGGGGGGGGGGGGGGGGGGGGGGGGGGGGGGGGGGAGGAGTGGGGGAGGGGGGAGCGCACAGCGGAAAGGGTTGGATGGGGATGGATCGGGAACATGCACATCAGCTATTTGGAAAACGTCTGCAGTCTTCGTCGTCCAAGTGCCTTGACCATAGGTCTTGTCACTGCCACGAATCATTTGATGTGTAGTCGTCTTCATCACCGGTCATCCCGGATATCATCCCTATGTGGAGATCCATGTCACACAACCAGTGAACTGGTCAGTTCACAGAGGGGCCAGAAAAGGCAAGAATAAACAGAGGCGGGAAACACACACACACACACACACACACACACACACACACACACACACACACACACACACACACAAGCAAGGAACAATACGAACTACTCTTAAAAGTGGATTTCTCATATCCATATTTCAAAAAGTGCTGACATCTTTTCCCCGAGTGTTTGCCAAGCAGGACGTTGTATAATGTCCTAATGACAGCCAGAAATGGGGCTTGACGGAATGCTGAAGTGCTACTGCATACAGCTGATGACATAGCACAGGAGATGGGGGGGTGGGGGGGGGGGGGTGGGGGGGGAGGATGTAAGGGATGAAGATGAAGAAGGGCGGGGTTGTCGGGGGAGAGTGGGGTGGGGGATAAGTCAGGCTGCTGCTTCGAATATTTCTCACACGGGGGTCTGAGATAGAGGACAGATGATGATACGAAAATGAGGGTGATGATTATGATAATTGTGAGCATTGACCACTATGAGCCGACGCGTAAACACACACACACACACACACACACACACACACACACACACACACACACACACACACACACACACTGGCGTGTGTGCGTGCACACACAAACATACATTCATACAATTATATAGATACATACTTACATACATACATACATACATACATGTATACATACAAACATACACGTTTACACATGTATATGAGTGCTCGCGTGCGTGCCCGTGTGTTATTTCTTCGGGGACTTCGATGCTGGTTACCAGAGTACAATCATTTTTTCTGATCTTTCGTGTCTGTGAAGTGTGACATTATTTTCCAGCTTGACTAAAAATCTACGCTGCCATTTAGTTCATCACCATGTCACTAGTCGGCTGAGGAAGTCGGTGATTTCCAGTGTTTTTAAGTCCTCTCTCTCTCTTCTCTCTCTCTCTCTCTCCTCTCTCTCTCTCTCTCTGTATGTGTGTGTGTGTGTGTGTGTGTGTGTGTGTGTGTGTGTGTGTGTGTGTGTGTGTGAGAGAGAGAGAGAGAGAGAGAGAGAGAGAGAGAGAGAGAGAGATAGTCAATTACTTGTCTGTACCCCGTCTCTGTCCTTCAGTGAGAGTTAATAAACCCTCTTTCAATCTCTCTCTTGCACTTTCCTTCTCTCTCTCTCTCTCTCTCTCTCTCTCTCTCTCTCTCTCTCTCTCTCTCTCTCAGGGTTAGTAATTTGTACTCAACCTCTCTGTCTATCTCTCTCTCTCTGAGGGATGATAACCTGTCTCACCCCATCTCTCCCTGAGTTTTGAAGGGTAACAGCTTGCCACACACACCTTCCTCTCATTGTCTCCGTCTCTCTGTCACTCTCTGTCTTTCTTTATGTTTCTGGCTTTACACACACACACACACGCGCGCGCGCGCGCGCGCGCGCGCGCACACACACACACACACACACCACACACACACACACAAACACACACCACAAGCACGCACACACACACACCACACACACACACACACACACACACACACACACACACACACACACACACACACACATACACACACACACGCACGCACGCACGCACGCACGCACACACTTGCGTGCTTGGTTGCCAGCACGTGCGTCTGCATACTGAGAACGCGACCCACGCGGGTATGCGTGTGTGCACACGGAGATTTGTGTGCCAGGAACCCGAGTTGTCATCACAGCCGTACACAGATGATTGTTCCAGAATCTGCCAGCGGTTCGTCTTTGTCCATGGAGACACCTGGTTTGGTGGCTGTGTTGTTGGCATTTTGCCCTGCTCCGGTGTCTGTCTCTACTCCATTGTCTCTGGGATCCTTGAACTCAACCAGACTGTAAAGCTCCACTGCTCCTTCTACATCTAGACTGCCACTCAACCCACGGTGAGCTTGTGGACTGTCCACACTGGTGGTTAAAGAGCTAGATGGGATGAAGTCCACAACGTGTACTGTGCGATCTGGACCGACCAGACTGGTTTGGTGATTGCTGCTGTTAGAGTTTGCTGGGTGAGGAATGGAATCCGGAGCTGTGGGCTGAGACAGATGCTGGTCCAGTTCTAAGCGCTGTGAAGCAGGCGTCACCCACACGTTATGGGCACCCACTGTGTCTGAACTGTTCACAGCTGGAATGGACCCAATGCGGTGGTCGCCCATCACCCCAGCATTGTTCTCCCCGCCACTCCAGTCTCCATGTTCCGTTGGCTCCCAAGTTCTGTGGTCTGACACCGTTTTCCCTTCGTGGTTCGCAGCGCCGTTGCCAATTCGCATTTTGAGGGGAGGACGGCCTGGAAGCGAGGTCGCCGGACGGTGTGTGTGGTGAAGGCATGGCTATTGCCGGCCCTGTGGGCAGGACGGAGACTGGCTCAGCTTTCAGTGCTGCTTCATGCGGCTGTGACAGTTCCTCCTCAAAGCCGGCAGTAGCGATGGAAACGATAGATGTGGGAGTCCGAGTGTCTGTGGCGGATGACGTGTTTTCTTTGGACATGAAAGTACCGAGTTTCTGTCGAAACCACGAGCTGTCAGCTTGACTGTCATAATCACCGGGTAGTCCTCCCCCGGCCACAGCACAAGATTCGCTTCATTGCATACTTGAATTTGGAATTGCTAAAGGCGTAAAGGAAAGGGTTGACAAAGGAGTTAGCGTGACTGAGTACTATGGCTACAAGTAACCAATCATAGGGGGCGCTTTTTTCAGGAGCCAACACTGTGACAGTATTCATGATGTGGATGGGCAGCCAGCACACTGCAAACAGAATGATGACGTAGGCCAAGCCTTTGGCACCCCTCGCTTCTCTTTTCTGCTGCCGTAGAGTTTTTCGCATCTCTCTGGTCATGATATGCTGCGTCTGAGATTCCGTGCGTTTCCGTTGTTGCCGAACAATGGAGAATATGTAAATATAAATCACCAGCATGGCGAGGAGTAGAGGAAGAGTCATACCAAAGAAGATGAAATACACCATGTACCGTAAGTCAATGACCAAGACGAAGGCACAGAACTGGAAGCCGTCACTGCCCAGATTCCAGCCCATGACTGGGATGAGACCGATAAGAATGGCGATGATCCAGGTAGCGGCCACCACCAGAAGAGCTCTCTTCACCGTCAGCGCGCGCTGATAGAAGAAAGGATTACTGACCGCCACGAATCGCTCCAGAGCCACCGCCAGCAGATTCAGAATGGAGATGTTGGTGATGAGCACGACAAGACTGTTCACCAGAATACAGCCGATGAAATCTTTGGGCAAGCCCACGTAAGGGAAGATGACTATGGGTGGGATGATCAGACCCACCAGGGCGTCTGCTGCGGCCAGGCTGCCTATGAAGCAGTTGGTGACGGTGCGAAGGGAGCG
>JADBJO010008922.1:0-17500 GCA_016801955.1 Conus betulinus | reverse complement strand
ATAATCACCGCATCAGTCAAACTCCAGTAGATGTGAACAGTCTAGCAGGTTAAATTACAACATAACTATCTAAAGCTTACTTCGTTACAAAATAGTTTCCACTCCATCAAATGGCACAATTCATAATAATAGACTAAGAGCCAGCATTTCAATCCACACCCACCCCTCTCCCGCCCCATCAACGACACCCGGATAACAACCTCATTTTGAGATGTATGTTTCAACAGAAATGAGGGTAAAATCAGTTGGTCAATCGACAGCTAGCAAAAGTTTGTAATTCAAAGTGCGACTGGCAATAACAATATTAAGACAATAATTGGAATTTAAATGAGCGCGAAGTTAAAAAAAAAAAAAAGACAATAGGAGGATGGGAGGCAGGAAAGGACAAATTAACCTGTAAGCTATGTTACATAGATGCCTTCTGCAATGACATGGCTCGTGAAAACACTTTATCAATGTTTGTGTTTGTATCGATTTTCTCTGTCCATTTTTCATTTTTGTTCGGATCTTTCCATTCGAAGACCATGCAGCAAGTGTCTCCGAATGGTCGCTGGCTCTTTTAAACAGCCTGAAGTTCTGGTAGGTCAGATCCTCTAAAACAGATACACCTGTCCGCGCAGTCTCCTGGAAAAGAATCTGACAATAGTAAGCCTCGGTCCGCTTCCCCCTGGCCTGCTGTACGATGGGCGATTTCAATATCCTTGTCGCTGACTGCTACACCTGCCTTGTCCGAGAACACACCGACCCGCTTTTGTATGCAGTCCTCCGCAGTCTCTGCTTGCCCCTCCCTCATCCCATGCACACGGACATTCTACAGTCTGTTATGCTGTTCATGGTCGTTTAAATCCGTTTATATATTGTTTTCCTGAACAGTCTGGTTCAACTTTGGCCGGAAATCTTCATTTTCTCTTTTTAACGTATCCAACTCTCTCGAAAGTTTTTCGTTCTGTTTGTTGACATCAAATACGCTACATTCGAGTTGATCAATTATTGTGGTCAACCTGACAGGTTACTTCATCCATGTCATTTCTAAAGCTTTTTATATCGTCTTTCGTCGCAGCATTAGCAAGTCTGTCAGCCATTTCTAACTATAGTGTTCATGTCACGAAGCGTCTCCTCTAACCCAATATTGACACAGCTGGAGTCACTGTCCTGTCTTCGTTTTTTTTCTTTATTATCTTCGGATCTGTATTGATTAGGAATTCGCACAGCTATCGCTTGAGGAGGAAGATTTCCTTTTGTTACAGCCCCTACTAGTAAGGTATCTAAAAATTGTGCTCGTCGTTTCTAGAGTAATGTACATACATCATGAAGAGCACATAACTTGACAAGATTCAATTGTCAAACATATTTCGGGTAGGCTTGTCACCAGAAAACACTGCTTTTAGCTAAATTTCTTCACGAATTATTAACTCACCATGTACTTAAACCGCATCATGAAGAGTGGACAAACACTGAATTTCACAACCACATGTTGTTCACCTGAAAAAAGAAAGGAAAGGACATACCCCGTGGCTAACACATGCTAATCACTGCCCCGTTCACACGCCTACAGTTCTGCACCGATTAGTTCTAACTCGGATGATGTCCACCGTGGAGAGAGCGATAGCCCAGCACGTCCGCTCTGCTTCTGAGCTGTGATCAGACGCCATCGCATTCATTTACAGGACATAATGATGTCATTGATCACATTCATTCAGAGGACAATATCTCAATGATTTCAGTCGCCATATTTATTCAAAGGGCAATACACTGGTGTCATCAACCACAATTCTTTTGTGAGACGACACAACGATGTCATCAACGAAATTCATCCATTGGACAACATAATGATATAAAAAAAACATTTTCATTCATATAGTCTAAAGTTACGTCATTAACTGAGTTTATTTGTAGGGCGGCACAGTATGTCATTGATACATTCATTCACAACATCGTCGTGTCATTATCCACATTTGTTCGCAAGAAAATGCAACGATGTAATTCACCACATTCATTTGTAGGACACATGCTCATCATCAACCACATTCAATTATAGGACAACATCATGACGTTATTAAACACATCATTCATAAGACAACATAATGACGTCATCAATCATAGTCATTCATAGGACGAAACAATGATGTCATTAAGCACATTATTTCATGGGCCGTCACAATGATGTCATTAACCACACCCGGTCAGTGGACGACAACACAATATCAGTTACCATATTCATTCAGAGAATATCACAATTACGTCATTAACGTCACTCTTTTGTAGGACGACACAATGATATCATTAATATCATTCATTCACAGGACAGCACAATTATGTCATTAACGTCACTCTGTCCTAGGACGACATAATGATGTCATCAACATAATTCATTCATAGGACAGCACAATGATGTCCTTGACCACCCACATTCATTCGTGGGACATCACAATGATATTGTTACTCACATTCATTCGAAGGATAACACTATGATGTTTGTTACCCACCTTCATTCGAAGAACAACACAATGATATTGACACCACATTCATTCGTAGGATAACACAATGGTATTGTTACTCACCTTCATTCGAAGAACAACACAATGATATTGACACCACATTCATTCGTAGGATAACACAGTGATATGTTAACCACATTCATTCGAAGAACAACACAATGACATTGACACCATATTCATTCGTAGGGGAACAGTGATGGCGTTACCCACATTCATTCGAAGAACAACACAATGATATCAATACCATATTCATTCGTGGGATAACACAATGATATCAATACCACATTCACTTGTGGGATAACACAATGATATCAATGCCACATTCATTCGTGGGATAGCACAATGATATCGATACCACATTCATTCGTGGGACAACACAATATTGTTAACCACTTTCATCTGTGGGACAACACAATGATATCGATACCACACTCTCTCTCTCTCTCTCTCTCTCTCCTCTCTCTCTCTCTCTCTCTCTCTCTCTCTCTCTCTCTCTCAGTGATCTTACAGTTAAATTCATAAAGTATTATTTTGTCTCTCTTTCTCTCTCTTAATGATTTGACAGTTAAATTCATAGAGTTGAAGTATTATTTTGACCCTTGTAGCTTTGGAGTCAACTTACTGTTAGCAGCAAGAAATGGAAATGTTCTCTCCGATCTTGCTATGTACATTAATGAGGCACAAAAGCGGCTACGAACAGTTTATTCATAATAGTTTGTATGGTGTATGTATGTGTAACTGCTTTTCTTTTAATTTCCTTTATGGAGAATATTTCTTATTTGGTGTATTACGGGTGTCACCCCTTCAGTATGGCTATTGATTGATCTGAAAAGAAGTTCGTGTTTTCTCTCCCTCTCTCTCTCTCTCTCTCTCTCTCTGTGTGTGTGTTGTGGGGGGGGGGGGGGGAGGGGACGGGAGGGGGAGGGAGATGGGGGAGGGGGTGACGGTTCCTTTAGTATATCTACTTCCCATGCTTATAGATGAAAATAACATATCAGAGAGAGAGAGAGAGAGAGAGAGAGAGAGAGAGAGAGAGAGAGAGAGAGAGAGAGAGAGAGAGAGAAACGAACGAACGAACGAAATTTTATTTTACCAGGGTAATGAGATAAGCAATACAAATGCTTTTTTTCCACCCAGCCCTGGGGCAAAAAGAAAGAAAAACAATTTAAAGATCAAATTAATGCATTTAAAGAGCAAATATACATATGTAAGAAGAACAAAGTATAACAAGATCTTGAACAGTTCAATACAAATTAGCCATTGTCCATATCACTGACAAACGAACGCAATAGAAAAACGCATGAATATAGCGAACAAGGGGAAGGAAACGGGGAAGGAAAAGGCCAAGGGGTAGGTTTGGGGTTAAAAATGGAGAGAGAGAGAGAGAGAGAGAGAGAGAGAGAGAGAGAGGAGGGGGAGGGAGGGAGAAGGAAGGAAAAAAGGCCAAGGGGAGGTTTGGGGTAAATGGAACGGACGAACGAACGAACGAAGATTTTATTGAGGTTAAAAAATGGATAAGCAACAATAAAGGCTTTTTAACACCATGCCCTCACAAAAAAAAGCGAATATATTTACGCACACACACACACACCACACACATATATATATATATATTTACACATACATATATACATATACATACAGTTCATACACATATGCATAAACATACATACATATAAATATGTACAAAGCATACTTGCACACAATATATGTATGCAGTGAGAGCATGAATGTTGATGCGCAGGCCCCCGGCCCATATTATAGGCATATTAGAGAGAGAGAGAGAGAGAGAGAGAGAGAGAGAGAGAGTCAGTCCAGTAATAGAATGAAAAAGAGGGAAATCAGAGGACTAAAGCCGAGGGGTACTAGAGGCAGCCTTAACAGCCTCAGGTGAATCGTGGGAAAGGAATGGCAGATAACCATTCGCTGGGTCAATAGTTGGGTCATGGCCCGATTGACTGTTGTTACCTAGTTTGTCAGGGTGACATGCAGTCCAGAGAACACCAGGACTTTTTTTTTTTTTTCTTCTTTCTTGTTGTTTTTTCAGTTCATCTTATGTTTTTTTTTTCCCCTTTCGTTGACAAAAGGCCTTTTTTTAAAATCCCCTCTCTCCCCCCCCCCCCCCCCCCCCCCCCCCCCCCCCCCCCCCCCCCCCTCCTTCTTGTCCTCCTCTCATCACCTTCCTTGTTTTTTTTGTCAGTTCACCTCATCTCATCGGCAACAGGCCTTTTTTAATTTCCCTCTTTCTTTCTTTTTCTTCCAATACTTGACATGACACTTTTTTAATCGTCAGCAAAAGGCCTTGTGATTCCCTTTTTCTTGTCCTTTTCAATTCATCTTCTGGCTTTTCTCGTCGGCAAAATGTCCTTTTAATTCCCTCTCTCTCTTTTCTTTTTTCAATACATCACATGCTGTTTTTTTTTTTTTCTTTCCTTTTTTTTTTTTCGTTAGCAAAACGGCTTATCAATACCCTCTTTCTTACTTTTTTCAATACATTACAAAGTTTCTGTCGTCGGCAAAATGCCTTTTTTTTAATTCCCTCTCTCTTGTCTTTTTTCAACACATCACATTTTTTGTAGTCGGCAAAAGGTCTTGTTAACTCCCACTGTCTGGCTTTTTTAGTGCATCTTATGGCTTTTCTCGTTGGCGAAAGGTATTAAAATTCATTCTGTGTCTTTTTTTTTCAGTGCATTACATGGCTTTTCTCGTCGGAAAACAAGTCTTTTTAATCCGCTCTTTCTGCTCGTTGCCTTCTTTTTATTTAGTCTTATTTCATTCATTCATACTTAATTGCCTGTCTGTTTTCAAAAATCTATTTATGTATCACTTTTCCCGTCTTATTTCATTCATTACACTTAAATGCCTGCCTGTTTTTTCTACGTGTGGGATGACTTCCCCTGTCTTCCTACATACAATAAGATCTTGCATTTTAGCGATCAGCGAGCTCTGACTAGAAATGACATCTGGCAGTTGAAGTCTGGATGAAAATAGCATAACAGCTTTCTGCAATAAAAGCTGTTTCGCATCGAAAAAAAAATGAATGTTGTACTGGAATGAAGAGGTAAAGGTAGCCGCCCATTCTCAATAAGAATGGCACATGGGACCTCAGCAAGATGTAAATTTTCATTTTTAGATTTTCCCTCCTAAAAGAGGCTATTCAGATAAACTGACCATTACCATAGAAGAAAAACTGGGTGCTCTCAAGTTACGCCAACTGCATTCCCATGCGTTGCAAAAAATATCTGAGGTTAAAACGGAATAAAGAGACACTCGGAAAGCACTGTGAAAAAAAAATACTGAAGACACCCAGTTTCAGACATGCAAGTTACTTTCAGTAACGCAAATGTTGTGCTCTTTTAGATCTGTCGCAGCCAAGGAAAAGTGAAGACAAAAGATTTGTTAGATCTGACATACTCTTTGACGTCACTTACACTGATCAAGACGGTCAGGCCTAAAGAAATATTTCTAAGTAGATTGAGATACTTTTAGACGTAGTCATCCCCTTTGAAGTAACTATGAGAAGGAATAAAAGCCAATAATCCTACTTCCTGTGAGCAGATGCTCTTTCTACAAAATGGTGGGGCCTGAAAGAGGGCATGTGGGCCTGCAGCAAGTGTTTTCTGGTGACGTCTCGGTTAGTTTTGTAAAATGCGCATCACGTACATTTGGTAACGCCTATGTTGGGGCACCAGCATTTTATTGTATGGCAAAGGCTGAAACCAATCTGTGGCGATGTCACTTTGCTTTTCTCTCTTGTGCACAGCACAGCTGAAGAGCTCTGATACAAGTCATTTTCCTGCTCAGAAAAATGGTAGTAACGTACATGATGCTGGTGGTGAACCACACACATTTTTCAGGTTAACTATCCTGTTGTGGTCTTCAGTAATGTCTCAGTTGAAAACCCATTATTTACCTAACTAGGGGTTTCAGTTAACTGTCATTCAAGGACGTCTGTGGATTATTTTATTGGAATTGTAATACAGTAGGGCTTCATGAACAACAGGCCTACTTTTTTCTTATCCTTGCGAACAGGTGGTTACAAGTCGATTTACTGGAGACAACGCAGCTCATGCATAAATCAGGTAGTGGAACATTAAAAAGGATGATTACTTATCATAACAACGCATAAAAAAAGCATATCATTAGTTCGATTTTGTATTTTTTTTTTTTCAGCTGCTGAAGCTGTTGAAACTCAGCGGGAACAGTCACGTACATGTTGTTTTGAGTGACATTTAGTTCCCTCATGCACAGGAATAACGGTCCCACAGAAGATTAATACCCGTCTGTTGTAGGCCCTTGGCTATGCAGTCTCACAGTGTATGGCTGCAAGCAGTTACTCTTTTAAAATAAATGGAGGACAGCAGAACCTGTAAAACAGCTCATGTGCCATTCTTATTGAGAATGAGCGTAGCACATAAATTTAAAACATGTATTTAAAACGTTTAGGCGGGATGGTCACTGGCAAATTCAACTTAACAGCAAAACCGATGACAGTAGCTAGAAAGGTAGAGAGAGGAATTCTTCGTTCGATCAAAAGATTGAAATCCATGAACGCTTCTTTGCTTAGCAAATGACTTTATGCTTAATAGAACCCAATCTGACTAAAGGTGCAGAACTTGAGATACTCCGCGAAAACAAAACTAATAGATAATGTGCAGACTTTGCAATCAAGAGATCCCTAAATCCCTTCCCTCCTCAAAAAGGGACGGGGAGACAGACGAATATCCTTTATTATTTTTTTCAGACCGGAGATGACATGACTTTCCACGAAATTTCGATAAAGACCATCACCGCGATCACAGTGCCAAAGAGTTGCTACTTTGTCATGTTAAACAGGCGTATCTTTCTCTCGGTATGACGATCATCCCTGTGTTCTTGAAAGCTGTCATAAGGGTCCAGTTTGTCTCAGCCACATACATTAAATTATAGAGGCTGCAAGGCAGGGCGTAAACCACATTTGAAGTTATGCACATGAAGCTGGATCTAATGTCAGGTGTGTTACCTGAAGGGCCTAAACTTCTGTTGATGGATTATGATCGTGCAAGTTTTGCACCGCGCTTGTTGCATTTGGAATGCCCTGTTGGGGTTGTTGGTCGTGTGAAATGGAAGGAAGACCGTACCATGTGATCTTTCTTAACATTTCCCCAAGTTCATAGTCATTCCGCAGGATACTAAAGTTTTCAGGTAGAAAATCTTGAACGGGAAGATTGTGAAGGCAATAGGCCATGGCGAAGTTCTTTTTCATCAGTGGTACCTATGAGTTAGGCTCTCTGGAGCCTGGGATGGGGAGGTGGACTGTCCGCTCAAGGGCTCGTTGTACCAGAGCTGCTGGATACCCTCTAGCAGTAGGGAAGATGCTTATAGTTTCTGTTTTTCTCTAACGAAGTCTTTTTCATTGCTGCAGAGTCGACGGGGCCGCAAGGAATGAGAATAAGGTATACTTTCTTTAATGGCTGAAGGGTGGCTGGAAGAGTACAGGAAGCAGGAAAGGGACTTTATGGGTTTGTAATGAACTAAAGTGTGAAGACACTATGAGTCTTGCTGAATGCTGATGTCAATATCCAGAAAGGGAAGAGACTATCAGATACCTCATGTGTGAAGTGGATGAATAGGGTGAAAGTGGCACTTAATCGGGATGATGGAGATTCGGAAACTCATCGATAAATCTCTTGAAGACTTATGGTTGGCATTGAGAGAAGATTTGTGACTCGCTACATCCCACAAAAAGACAGGTAGATGGTGGGCCCATCGTTGTGCCCCGTCGCCACCCCTCTTATATTTGTTGGCAGTGTCCATCTCCACATTCAAAGGAGTTGAGGGTCTAGACGAGTTCCGCCAGACACAGGATGGTAGTCACGTTAGTATCCAAGTGACTACACTGTAGGATGTGTTTGACGGCCCCGAGTCCATCACCATGGAGACTACTGATGTAACGTCCATGGCAGATAAGAACAGGTTTTCACTGTTGTCTGCGAAGAAGTCATTCAGTATATTCAGGGCATGGTTACTGTCCTGACATATGGGGTAGATTTTGGACGTGGGGCCTAACAAGTATGTCAACACATTGTGACATTGTGACACCTGGGCTGTGAGGCAGGACGTGTTTTGTTACATCTGTAGTTTTATGTGAGATTCGTATGACAATCGGTTATTGCCCCTTAGAATTACAGCCAACAGGGCTAATGCCAGCCAAGCGCGCCCTCTTTTCTCTCTCTCTCTTTAAATCTTTTTCTCTCTGCCGAGTCTCGCCCTGCCCCTCTCTCTCTTCTC
Source organism: Conus betulinus (assembly GCA_016801955.1). Classification (NCBI taxonomy): domain Eukaryota; kingdom Metazoa; phylum Mollusca; class Gastropoda; order Neogastropoda; family Conidae; genus Conus; species Conus betulinus. The sequence goes on along the minus strand of JADBJO010008922.1, from coordinate 8,732 downwards.
TCTCTCTCTCTCTCTCACATACACACGCGCACGCATTCACACACACACACACACACACACACACACACACACACACACACACACAAGAAAACAAAACACACTTGAACTTGAAGGGCTTTCTCTTCTTTTGGTCGACTTTGACTGATTCATTCTCCCTTCTTAATGAGTATATTTATTTACGAATGCTTTCACTGATTTCTTCAGATCAGAGAGTGTGCACGGACCCCTGGTATAGCATATTATTTCAATATCAAGCTGTTGTTTACAGTTTCGACATTAAAGTTTATGCCGTTGATAATGCCAGTTAGCTCCTACAATATAACGCATTCCATGATGTAGGAGTGAATTTGACTGTCTGCATCCCCCCCCCCCCCCCCACCCCCACACACACACCACACACACACACACACACACACACACACACTGCCCTGTCAAAGGAACAGCCTGTGAGATGAATAGTCCCTCTGGTTGGACAAGGCGTTCCTTGTTCATTTTACATATGGCCTTTCTCCTCAGAATAGCAGTGCGAATGTTGGATCCTATTATATTCCAGATATCAGTAGAGGCTACTGCAAATGAGTGGTTCTCTCACTGACGAAGCTGAAGAATACCGTCTTTGTGTGAAGAGTCGCAATAAAGATGTGCCCCTCACATTGAACCCGCTGGCCGTGGTCTGTCCCAGTTCCCGTGATCTCTGCCGACATGAATGGGAGCAGACGACTGACCCGTGTCGTGTCAATGGATTCTGGCCCAAACTGGGTGTCACAGTCGTCAGATCTTTAACCACGTCGGAAGCGTCAGCTGTCTCCTGCATGTTTATTGAGGGACAATGAGTGTTGAGAGGTGTGAGGTATAGCTGTCTTGCCGTTATCGGCAGAACGGCTGTGGACTGCAGTGTTCACATCTCGGTAAGGGTGCAGATAGTACCGGTGACGCTAGAATTACTCTCTGCATTCATGTCCATGTCATGCACCTCACTGACGTCCTCAGACACCAAATGGTTTGAGACGGGCCCTGTCAGCTCCCCTTTCCCAGCATTGAGTGGGGGGCTCTATTGTATGCAAAATAATACGGTTTGGGTCTCTGTGCTCTCTGTGCTGGCACTACTGTTTCTTTGCATTTTTGCACGGATCTATGAGGTTTTTTGACTCGCAAATAAGAGGAATGTACCGTGGTGAGTTTGCCTGACCCCTCTGCCATCACAGCGCAAGATGTGTCGGATAGCACTCTTAATTTTTGGATTACTGAAGGCATAAACAAAAAGGGTTGATAACGGAGTGAATGTGACTCAGTACTACAGCTGCCAGCAACACCCCTTCTGGCACTCTGACGTCAGGAGACAGCACGTACGCAGTGTTAATGATGTTGAGGGGCAGCCAGCACACGGCAAACACGATGACGACGGAGGGCCAGTCCTTTGGCCACCCTCACATTCTGATCCTGTATCCGTTCCTTAAGTCTGGTTGCTTTCGACATGACACGCGGCACCTGCTCCAGGGTGCGCAAGTGATGTTGACGAGCGGTGTGGAATATGTACAGGTAGATTGCTACCATGATCAACAACAGCGGGAGATCCATGCTGAGAAAAATGATGTAGACTATGTATCTTCGATCAATGACGTTTGCGAAGGAACAGTCTGTGAAGCCTTTCGTGTCCAGGTGCCAGCCCAGGTTTGGGATGACTCCCAAGGTAATAGCGATCGGCCAGGTGATAGCCACTATGATCAAAGCTATTTTGCAGGACATTTTCCTGTCATACAGGAGAGGAAAACGGATGGCCACAAACCTGTCCAGAGTTACATCCAGCAGACTTAAAACAGAAATGTTGGTGACGATGACCATTAGACTGCTCACTGCAGTGCACTCATGGAAACTGAGGGGTAAGCGCATGTGAGTGAGGATGACTGTGGGTAGCAGGAAGACGCCCACCAGGGTGTCAGCTGCCGCCAAGCTGGCTATGAAACAATTGGTGGAAGTGTGAAGGCTGGGGTACTGCTTGACAGCAAGTAAGACCAGGCCGTTGCTTGCTATAGACAGCAGTCCTGTGATACATTCCGCAGACAAGTACATGCGCTGTACCAAACTCATTTCACTCAGGAAGTGTGTGAGGCACTCCCATAAAGCATGTACACTTGTGGCAGCTTGACTCCGAGTCCATTGTCTATGTATCATGACAACTCGTGACGATATCTCTCCTCAAGCCACATGCCTCATTGTCTAGTCACAATTCTATGGATCTAGCTTGAAAGATATGGTTTTCTTCAAAACAAAGAATTATCGATTAGAACTGGTGTCTAATTTCAGATCTATCATCAATGAGCGAACATGAATCAGTGATCTGACGACATAGCTTCAGTTGCGTTCCCATTGTTTAAAAGCTCCTCTTGAACCAGTGACTGACAAGTGCGGGGTGCTTCTTCATCCGGATGTGCTCGACTACGTTGCATGGAATTCAAGACCGGAATCTCCTGATCCTTAGCCTTTTATTGCCTATCAACCACGGCAGCACTTATTTCGGTTCGCTGAATCCATCTGTCGCAATTCTGTCCACCTCCCTGTGGAGATCTGCAACATCTGCAACAACAACGGCAAAAGAAAAAGAAAACTTTTTAACACAAACTGTGATTATTCCACAAATCTGAAATCCTTAAAATATACTGTTGTCACACACAATCTATTCAAGATAGAAGGAAGAAATCAACATAGGACTCCATCTTGGTTTGAGAAACTAATGAGGAGAGAAGGAGAAGGGGTCATAAAATGAATGTCACACACACACACACACACACACACACACACACACACACACACACACACACACATATATATATATATATATATATATATATATATATATATATATATATATATATATGACAGTTACAGTGATAGGAACCTGGTACGACTACAGCTTTATACACTACTTTTTTTTCGGGGGGGGGGGGGGGGGGGGGGGGGGGGGGGTCCTTCACTGGTCCATCATCAGGAAAACTGGCAAACACTCACTTTTCACTTCTGTTTTCCTTTCAAAGAAAACCACTAATAGTTACAATGATCAGTCCATGACGCCCCCAGAGCATGCGTATGTGGTTTCCCACGTCAGTAGTCCCCCTCTCCCCCCCCCCCCCCCCTCCCCCCCCAATCCCCACTGACTCGCAGGGCTCTGGTGACCGGTTCCATCACTGACACCCTTTTGTTCTCTGACAGACATGCGGATCTTGCGTCCTCTTGGATATATCTGGCAGTCTTAAACTCCTGGCACTGTGTTGCAAATTCCCAGACATACTGATTTTTGGGGACAGATAGCATTCCGGACGACAGAAAAGAAACCTAATACTACTGACTGAACAAAAAAAACAACCACAGCAAGGAAACCTTGTGTGACCACAGCAAGGAAACCTTGTACCACAGCAGCAAGTAATCCTTGTATGATTACGGTAAGGACAACTTTTTTACCCTTACAGAAGGAAACCTTCTGCGTCAATAGCAAGGAAATGTTTGTACGACTGCAGAAGGAAACATTGCATGATTACAGCAAGGAAACCATCGTACGACTACAGACGTCAACCTCGTACAACTACAGCAAGGGAACCTGCACAAATACAGCAAAGAAACCTGGTACGACTACAGCAAAGGATTATGCACAAATACAGCAAAGAAACCTGGTATGACTGACTACAGCAAAGGAACCTGGAACGACTACAGCAAAGAAACCTGGTATGACTACAGCAAGGAAACCTGGTACGACTACAGCAAAGAAACCTGGTATGCCTACAGCAAAGAAACCTGGTGTGACTACAGCAAAGAAACCTGGTATGACTACAACAAAGAAAACCTGTATGACTACAACAAAGAAACCTGGTGTGACCACAGCAAGGAAACCTGATATGACCACAGCAAGGAAACCTGGTACGACTACAGCAAAGAAACCTGGTATGACTACAGCAAGGGAACCTGCACAAATACAGCAAAGAAACCTGGTACGACTACAGCAAAGAAACCTGGTACGACTACAGCAAAGAAAACATGGTACTACTACAGCAAAGAAACCTGGTGCGACTACAGCAAAGAAACCTGGTACGACTACAGCAAAGAACCTGGTACGACTACAGCAAGGGAACCTGCACAAATACAGCAAAGAAACCTGGTACGACTGCAGGAAAAAAAAAAAAAAAAAAAACTGGTACGACTACACACAAAAAAACCTGGTATGACCACAGCAAAGAACCTGGTATGATTGAAGCAGAGAAACCTGATACGACTACAGCAGAGAAACCTGGTATGACTACAGCAAGGAAACCTGATGTGACTACAGCAAAGAAACCAAGCACACACACACACACACACACACACACACACACACACACACACACACACACACACACACACACACACAAATACACAGTCGCACACGCAATTATGGTATCAGCACACACAATGCTAGGTAAGTACCCAAGGTCTGAGCAACGCATTGGACTGATGCGCTGGTGAGACATCTGCTAAGTCACACCCACAAGACCTTTTCTGAAATCCGTTCATGTTAGTCATTCATTTATTCATCAAGCTGTAAATCTTGCGCACTGTCTTGTAGCTTAGCAGATGCGGTGTGGCGTATATGGACTGGTCCGCACACTGTGACAGCTCCTTTTGAAGAAGAAACTCGCACGGAAACAGTCGAATACGCTTTACAACGTCTGCGGGGGGGGGGGGGGGGGGGGGGGGGGGGGGGGGGAAATGGGGGGGTCCTTTGATATGGCCGAAGTCGCCGCCAATGGCTGAATTCTTCTTTATTCCTTATATCGGGATTTCGTCTCTAAGACGAGTCTCTGACATCAGAATTAGAGCCCCAAACAGGGCAAACTGTATTGTCTTCATGGTTCTTGTAACAAGCTTGGTGTGGTCAGTTTGGGCCATGGGACACGGAGGTGACAGAGGTCAAAAGTAGAGAGACTTTTGATGATCTCTTCCACATGCGATGAATGATAATATTCATTCAGATATCTCTTATAATTGCATTATTTATCTATCTTAACTATTTCATCTGTCTAATTTTCAATGCTTCCGCGATGAATTTCGCAACTGATTTAATTACAAGTTCATCATCTGATGATAACACGACAGCGACTTTTGTCTTTTCGCAATATCTAACTGGAAAAAATGAACGATCTGTCCGCACTTCATTATAAGCAGTACAGTGGAACAGAAAGTGTTCTTCGTCATCAATATATATCTACATGCAGGACAAGGAGATTCTGTGGATGTTTCACATTCAAACCATCTTTTGTTCGCATTAAAACCTAAAATTCTCAACCTAAATCTTGCGTAATTTATTCTGTGGGCTGTTTCGCTTAGCTCTGTATGGCAGAATCATCAGGCATCCTACTAGTTCCCGGTAATTTGCTGGAGGAAAGCGCTTTTAAGGAAGCAGAGAAGAAAGAGAGAGAGAGAGAGAGAGAGAGAGAGAGAGAGATCTATGAATAAATTGGATACTCTTATGTGTGTGACGAATATCTCTACAGACACACAAGAAAAAACTCTTTTAATTTCACATCTGGTCTTTCCGTTATTTCGCCAAGGAGTTAGTATGAATACAACGTATGGAGAACAGAAAAAGTGTGTACATGAAAGAAAAAAAAAAAAAAAACGTGCAAAACACACAGCGAGAAATGTCACATACTTGTCCCCCCACCCCCACAATATACGGAGAAAAAGAAAACACCCGAAGGAGCTGGGGAGGACCCAGAGAAGCACTGTCTTCACCTGCCTTTAGAGCAGTCCTGTACCACCCTTGGAGGCCTGCGCTGTGTTGATGATGGGTACAGGCACGCGCAGGACACTCCATTAAGATATCAAGGGACATAACTGCTCCTGAACAGAGGTAAATCAGACTACAGGATGCAACTCATAACAGCCTTAAAGTAGCATCCCATGGGTGTACCAGCCCGTATTTCATGACTGCAGAGCCCATCGGCAAAAAACACCACCCTCCAGCTGTTGAGCACATCCCACAGACCCACAGTCCCCCCACCCCCACAATATACGGAAATTTAAACAACGAAAAGAAGAAAGAAAGAAAGAAAACGTCTCGCATGAATCAGATGAGAGAGAGAGAGAGAGAGAGAGAGAGAGAGAGAGAGAGAGAGAGAGAGAGAGACAGACAGACAGACAGACAGACAGACAGACTGTGCTCTTGGCAACAGCGCTTGGCAGTGGGGAGGATAGGGAAATGGAATGGAAGGGCAGTAGCACGGGATATCGGCCTCACGAACTGATGCGTTTGCATGTCATGTTCTGCAATCAGACACTGTATTCATCAAACATGGTTTGTTTCAAACTCCGTCGTCCTAGATTCTCTCTCTCTCTCTCTCTCTCTCTCTCTCCTCTCTCTCTCTCTCTCTCTCTCTCTCTCTCTCCCCCCCCCCCCCCTCTCTCTCTCTCTCTCTCTCTCTGTGCTAGCCTTGCCATTTCAAAGAACAAGTATCATACACGTAACGAAATTCGCTAACAGCATTAAAACTTAATCCTTATTTGAATTCATTAAATAGAATTTCATACAGTCATGATCAATTCTGTCTGTCTCCGTCTGTCTATCTCTCCCTCCCTCTCTCTCGCTTTCTGTGTGTATGGGGGAGGGGTGGGGGTGTGTGTGAATGAAGGCGTGTTTTAATGTTTTCCCTTTTGAATGGATTTCCTTTGGAATGATACCAGTTTACTTTCATCTCAGTTTTCTTTAAAAACTCCTTTTGGAATTCGATCCGACTTGGATTACCTTTTAAAATAATATTCATTTACTATTAGATTTCAATTTTCAGTAAGTATTACTTGTCTTCGTCTATGACCTGTATAAATACCTGGAATGCTTATATATGTTTGTGAAGGTATGTGTACATATGTGTATTCTAGGTAAATGTTAAAGCAATATTTTTCTTTCTATACATGTTTCAGAAGAGGGGAGGTCCCCCAGCACCCCCCCCCCCCCCCCCTCCCACCCACCCCCAATTTGGTTTCATTTTCGTCATTGAGAGCAGGCCCATTGAGCTTGTTCTTTTCCTCATTAAACGAATTTCGTTCTCTCTCTCTCTCTCTCTCTCTCTCTGTCTATCTCTGTCTCTGTCTCTTTCTCTTGTTTGTTCGCCACATTGCGGGGGCAATGTTTAAGCATGAGCGTGTTTTCTCACGTCAGGATCGAATGTTTGTGTGCGGAGGAGGGCGGAGGGAGAGGGGATGAGGGTGGTGGGGGACGTGGTGTTGTGGTGGTGTTGGTAGTTGTAGCAGGGTGTAGGTGCGTGCACGCGAGCGGACTCGTGTGTTTGGGGCGGGGGGGGGGGGGGGGAGGGGGGGGGGAGGAAAGTGGCCACCTTCCCCGGTTTCTCCCCTTCCCCCCTCTCCCCTCCCCCCTACGCTCTTTGATTTTTCAGTCCGGGCTCCCTTATCCAGCCAGTCTCGTGTGTGCATTTTTCAGACCTCAAGGACTACCCCCGTGACCTCAGACAGACAAAGCGCCCACTGGCTGGTTTACCTACCACGTCTGAGGTCGGCGAGACAAGGAGATACCAACCACCCGCCCCCCGCCCCCTAACCCCCCCCTTCCTTCTACCCTCCCATCCCTCCCAGCCTAAATCCTACCACAGAGTCCGCCGCCTTCTCTTCAACAGTTTGATTTCAGTCCGCTCCAGACTGTCCCGCACATCAGTTGTGCAGAAATCAGCCATGGCCAGACCTCTGTCTGACAAGGTAGCGCAGCCCCAGAACTTCACCCCTCCTTGGAGAGAAGACGGGTGGTGGCGGTGGAAGGGAAGGCATGGGGTGGAGGTGGGAGGGGGAATAAAAAAGGCGTGAGAACAGGAGAAAGAAAGTAAGGGTCAGACGAGGAGCAGGAGGATGGGGTTGGGGGGGGGTGGGGGACCGGGGTCTTACCTCGTCTGCTGACGAGGGGGGGCCCGTGTCAGGGTATCGGGGCCCGTGTCAGCGGTATCGATCCGTCACTGTCAGCGGACGGCCCAATTGCTTTACGTGGCTTTCCCCCCCACCGCCAGCGGACTGTCTGTCGGTTCTCTCTCTCCCTGTCATTTTGTGGACACAAAACGCTTCATGGATCGTATTGCTGACCTAAGCTTGAAGCTAGCAGGTTTCCATTGAACAATCAAAGAAGCAAGTCAGTCAGTTAGTCGGTCGGTTGGTTAGCAGTTTGGTTAGCGAGTAAGTAGGCCTACTTGGCTGACTAACCAAAAACAAACAAACAAAAAAAAAAAAAAAAAAAAAAAAAAAAAACAACAACAACAACAACAAAACCGTTTGAACTGTGTCAGATAAAACTCACCACCTATTACCTATCCCGGAGTCTTGAAAACCGTTGGGGCGCCACTGAAGACCTCGCAACCAGCTTCCTCCATTCCAACGTTATGAACTTACACAGCAGTTGGTCAGATATGGCTGAACAACAACCAAGCAACTGTCCAACCATCCACTAGAACTGACAAGGAAATCAAGTCAATCGTCCCCTGTCCAGGCACCATCCAACCAAGCAATCAGGAGACCATTCTACCACCATCACCCCCATCCCTGCTGACCAGCCACATCCCTTGACCAATCGACAATGCAGCCACCACCTTGCTTTGCTCACCGACCCGGACATCCGAATGCATAAAAGAATCATAACATTGTTGTATAGATTTCTCATTGCTTTAACTGTTAGATTCTTCTGTTCCGTTCTATCTTCTCTCCCTTCTTTT
>JADBJO010008921.1:68608-89821 GCA_016801955.1 Conus betulinus | reverse complement strand
ATTCTGTAGCCCTTCATGTTCTGCTTTTCATGGTGACCTTAGTTTCGACTCTCTCTCCATGTCAGTGTCCATGGCGAGTTCGAGTCAAGACTTGTCATAATCGGCAAGTTTTTTGTGGGCTGTCAGTGGATGGACCTGGCAGTGCCCTTTGGAAGAGGATTGTCACTCGTGCTCATTCGGTAGCTAAGCAGTTATTGTCATTAGGGGCTTTGCAGGTAAAATACTGACATCTTGTGTACATTGGTTCAGGAGAGACACCACCAAAGTGATTCAGCAGCAGGGAAGTGTCTTGTCTGGTGGGTTATGACTTGACGATTGCCACCTAAAGATTGCTGATGCTAGTGCTGTGATAGGACAAGTCACACTGTGGCTGTGAACAGAAAACGAATAGAATAAGTGGCCTTGGAGCTATGCCATTTTAGTGGTATGTAGGATGGAAATTGGATAGAAAAATGAATAAATAAACTAACCAGTAATTAATGGGGAAAAGGGACAAGAAACTGATGACATTAAGGTGTTCAAGATGGTCAACATGGGCTTAATGCAGTGACAAGGCAGCTCTTGAGACTGAGGACGTCTTGCCCGTTTCTTTCACTTTGCTTCCTTCTTTTCAGCACTATTTCCCATGCTTGAGATAATTTCTGAAAACTTTATTTTTCTCTTTGCAGCAATTAAAAATCTGCAACCATAACAAGATCAAATTATTATGAGGTACAGCCACGCACACATTCACACACAAGATTTGATGATTAAGATTTATTTTTAAAAAAAAAAAAAAAATCTTGGCTGCATACAACAGCAATTGAGTAATGAAGAAATAAAACATTGGGAAAAGTCTTTCTCTCACGTACAGTGACTTGTGCTGACAAAGGCAAACTTTTATATACATTCTGGTGAGAAATGACATTCTGGTGGTTCATTGTGCTCAGACTGTCACATGAAGCGAAAAATTAGGGTGGGGTTGGAGGAACCATTAGACCTATCTTGTATTTTTTTTTTTTTTTCCTGATACCTCCCCTCTCTCCATCCCCCTTGGTAGCAACTTGTCTACGAATACAGCCACAACCTTGGGTTCTCAAAAAGTATTGCTTAAGATACTAAAAAAAACACTACACTGTTGAATACTTCATGATATCTACATGCTCTAAAGATTATGATAATTAAAACGTCAACCTTCAACATACACATTTTTACTTTTCAATTAACTTCGTAATAATGTCACAAGGTGTGCAGAAAATGAACTGACCAAGTCGTACCACTGAAAAGAAAACTAAACATCTTGATTCATTTTGGGGAGATATTTTTAACCTTCAATGGTCATTGCAGGACACAATGCTACTTAAATCAATACAAAAAGTGTAATTCTCCTCAAAATGTACCGGACTTCCCAACTTAGAGATTTCAAAAAAAATGAACAATGGTATGAAATAAACATGGGTTTAAAAAAATATGAAGAGTTAACTTTACTTGGCCTGTAAGTGTGACAGGTTTTTTTCATATGTGACTCAAGAATGGTATTCTTGTCTGAAGCAAGCACCCCACACCGTTTCAACAGCAAATTGAGGCATAGGAATATCATTTCAGACATGATTGGGAACTATACACGACTGGATTGTGGTAAAACATTTGTGATTGGGCTTGGTGTCTGACGACTCCAAGACTGGTAAGAGTTATGATATTGTAACAGTTTTTTGAAAAATTGGTGTTTTTGGACATGTTCAATTAATTTATCTACATAACCATTTTTAACTTTTTCCGATGACTTGGCTCATTGTGGCTGGTAACACAAATAGGTCCTGGGGACAAACTGTACTCAGGGCACCAGTGAATCTTTGTCAGCTGTTAAAGCAGTAGGAAACATCAAGTCGGTCAAGATTTGAAAAATTCTCTCTTCTATTCACGGTCAGGGGAAAGGAACCACAGGAAAAACATTCAATTAGTCATCGCAAATTGTATGCGTTAATTTTCTTGTTATAGAGATTATTTCGTTTTCTTGCTACAGAGAGGGTTTTTTTTTTTTTTTTTTTTCTTTTTCGACTCAGACATGGCTAGATCTAGGCCACGAAGCCTGACAATGGGAATTCCTCTATGTGGCATGTGGAATTTCCGTCCTTGTAATACCTCGGTAAAGTGTATGTATGTGCTATCGCATGAAGTGTTTGAGAGAGTTTAGCAAAATGGATCAATACTGTGGACGGAGAAGAAAGGAATAGTTGTGACTCCTTACTATGTGCAGTGGGTAAAAAATGCCATCAAAATGTTCCCAGTGTATTTTGGAATAATGTTCTGAGTGTATTTGGGAAATACCATCCGGTTTGTTTAAACAGCGCACTTCTGCTGACAGCTGCCAGCTTCCTCGCGCTTACCTGCCACAAGCTTTCCTCCCTACGCGTAATGTGATACTAGCTGTCTGGCTGATAGTGTGTTAAAAAAACAGGATGCTATGTTTCTTTCATTAATACTTTGCGCCAGAATGCACGAAACTGTGGTTGATTGATGTCACTGTAATGTGGGGTCTCTGCTGACTGACAGAACGACACCAAACATGAATGGGTCTTCTTTCATACGCATTGCTGACAAGCACCACAAAGATTTGTCAACAAAAAAAACAATTGAAACAGACTAACGAACACACACACAAAGTGAAATGAAATCGCAACTCAGTGGAGAGCATGCGTTCCTGAAGCTATCACGCTCAACCTCTAGCATATTGGACATGCATATCTTTCCTTCTAAACTGACAGAAAATTAGTCGCGGTACTTCTACCTGACAGCCGGTACTTGGCCTGAATAAACAGTGTCGGGTCTGGTCAGCTTCACTGGGAACACTGGTCCCCCCCACCACAGCCTAGGCATGTTTTGCTTGTTTTATCTGCGTGCTCTACGTGCTTGTGAAGCATGCCGAAACTGATTCTATCACAGCCACACCATGCTTTTAGTAAAGCAAGATTTTAGCATGCCACACATGCAGATGTCAGTTATAAACAATGAAATGCTTCCTACCTGACCTTGTTCTTTCCCCCGTTCAAATCATTTGAAAACTGATGTCACATATACACACACCAATGCAAAATGTTGCCGCATTTTCATCTTCATGGTGAGCCTACTCACGACTGGGGGGGGGGGGGGGGAGAGAGGAGAGAGAGAGAGGGAGAGAGAGCACACACACACACACACACACACACACACACACACACACACACACGCGCGCGCATATTAACAGAAACCCACACACCACAAAGTGGTGGTATATATAAGCTGATGGATAACACACACACACACACACACACACACACACACACACACACACACACACACACACACACACACACACACACACAGAGAGAGAGACTAGATATTACATATTACAGCTCACTCTATCATTAAAACACGCTAGACTACTCACTTGCACACTCTTACTCTTATGTTATGTATAGAGAGAGAGAGAGAGAGAGAGAGAGAGAGCAACAACAACACAGCAACAACAACACACACACACACAACACACACACACACACACACACACACACACACACACACACACACACACACACACACACACACACACACACACACACACACACACACACACACACACACGCACGCACACGCGCGCGCGCGCGACACGAGAGAGAGAGAGAGACAGACAGAGCACACTCTTACTCTTATGTATGCAGAGAGAGAGAGAGAGAGAGAGAGAGAGAGACAACAACAACAACCACACACAACAACAACACACACACACACACACACACACACACACACACACACACACACACACACACACACACACACACACACACACACACACACACACACACACACACAGCAAGCAGAGAGAGAGAGAGAGAGAGAGGAAGGAAAGTAATCGCCTGGTAGGCCTAGAATGTCTCTCTCGAGCAGTAGCACCACTCACATACACCAACAACATGCCGGATCCTGGCCAACTTATGAAAACGAACTTCTCAATGGAAAAAAAAAAAAAAAAAAAAAAAAAACCCTCAAGAACGCGGGATGAACCAAGTTATATCAAACGGCACAAAGCAGAATCACAACACACAAAATCACACACACAGTTAAATTATATGGAATGTGGAAGAATAATAATCCGTAAAGCACAACAAGAAGCACAGCATGAGAACACATGCGCTCACTTAAGAAAAGGGATGGGCCCTACACACGTGCGCTTCCAGCTTTGCTAAAAACCCTCTTCTCTTAACCTTATCACTAACAATAAATGCAAAACGGAATATGTTGTGGTTACTTTTTAAGGTTCTGAACAAATACTTAAAATAGGACAAGACAGTGATATACCCAATGTTGTGGCTGTGCATCTAAGGATACAAACCTTGCATGCAAACACTGACAGCATAACAAATGCGGAGCTCTCAGCAGCTGTAAGACGTCGCAACCCAACAGTAACCCAATACATGTGTCAGCATGGGTTAACAAAGCAAAAAGTAAATAAACTTGCCAGCCATGTCAAGGATGCATAGGAAGCTAATTTGCCTTGATTTCTCGATGATGGGCAAGGAGTTTTATAAAATACTGAGGAATGGTAAAGAAGACCAAAGACAACCTAGCTCACTCTGAATTTGATTTGTGAATACTGAAGAAGATCAAGGTAAATAAGAATGATCCTCAGCCAACACTGAAAATGAAATGAAATAACAATCTCGGGGGGGAAGGGGGGGGGGGGGGGGGGGGATTTATCATCTTGGCAAAATGCCAGTGTCCCAATGCATACATGCGCAGGAATCATGCCTACGGTGAAACACATGCATGATTTTCCTACTCTTAAGTTTTATATCACTGCAGTAAATGGAATCCCACCTGCTGGGGGAGATGTACAGAACGGCACTACACAATGTTTTTTTTTGTTTTTTTCCCCAATTTTACCCGAAGAACAGCAATATGCATGCAAATGTGATATGAGAAAACCCCTGAATTCTGTCAAAAGCCAAGCAGACCATGTATTCATTTCACAACAGGTCTATTATGACATGCAGCAGTCGCCTGGATGTTGGTCAAGTGCCTTTTCAGTTGTTGGTACCTATCACGTAACCTCTCTTGTACTGTTCCTGTTTTGTTACTTTTATCTCGTTTAAAATTTTTAAAATGGGGTGGGGGGGGGGGGGGGGGAGGGTGCAATATTGAAGAGCGTTTTTCTTTTCATAAATTTAGGCAGGATTCCAGTAAAAAAAAAAAAAAAAATTGTTCTCTAAGAGACTGGCATTATACTCTTTTACTCTTCACAATTTCAGATGTGCTCAGGTCACTATATAGCAGGTACACTGGGGTTTTTTTTTTTGTTTTTTGTTTTTGTTTTTAACGCAAATGAACTATCGTGTCGATTGCTTTTTTTTCTCTCGCCACTTCACAGAAACGGACTAGATCAAATTCACAATGTGTATTGCCCATGTGTGCACAAAAGGAAAGTAAACTTGGCTGTAGGTGGCAACAAAGACACGAACACATGCATACAATTCAAAAAACAAAGTGAGTTCCAAGTAATACTGCATATAGCATGGTTATTAAGTGATAATGATGTATCTTGCTAGTTTAGCATTCTTGTTCTAGTTGCCCAGCTAATAAAGATTCACAAAGCTGAACAGGACTACACGAAGCTGAACAAGAACTCGTCACAAGGGGAACTAAATTTTCAAAGCCAATACTTTTTATATCCATCCATTCAGTCATTTGATAAAAGACCAGTTTCACCTTTTGGAAATTGGAGATCAAATTTAAAAACTGACCAGCGTTGTTAATGAATTCGTACCAGCCATACATTCAATTCACAACATGTATGGCACACATCCAGTTAAATAATACACTGTTCTAACTGCATTAAAAATTGCATGCATAAGAAAAAGGAAAAAAAAGTGTAATTCTACACACCTGATTTTAGTTTATCCCAGACATATGACAATGACGTGCTTACAGCCAACCAAGTGACTGATCACAGTCAGGGACAAGACCTAGACAGCGAGATGGAACTAAGTCTGGAATCCTTGCAAAAGAACAGCAGCAGTGAAAGCTAAAACCAATCTGGAGAAGAAACCAATACACATATCTCGGATCCAAGCTGAGGCATTTCACATGTATGTAATGGTGTTATTGATCTTCCTGAATGCATGCAATCACGGAATTCATTGACAGCATAACGGCAAAGGAAGATCTATACAAGCAATGGAGATGACATGCTCTAGAACATTACTTGGCATCTCCTACACTCAGCATGTTGCAAATGATAAAAAGTCTGCAAAACCTTTGGAAAGAATGTGAGCCTTTGTGAAGACCTGCTGACCACAATGTTGAAAAGACAGCTTAAAGGATACATACATATGACAGTTCCAAGACCTTCCACCTAGAGACGAGAGACGACGGGAAGTGAAGTGAACAGACAATGGAACTGAGTAACCAGGAAGAAGTATGCCAAAATCCAGGTACCCGCTGACAACAACCAGAGGCAGACTGCTGCATTCATTATCACAAAATCTCCACAGCCCTTGTTGGCTTTGAAACCAGTGGTCAATTGAAAAATTCATGAAAAATTGCTGATTCTCAATTTGATGTGAATTGTCTGTAAGTTAATACTGTACGTTCTTTACCATTCTTTTACTGTGACCCCTTGCACTCACTGCATAGAGCTGTATCAGAGCTGTTGCCATGTTATACAAAACAAAATGGAAAAGTCACAGACTTCTGACGTAAAATGAACAAACTCAAAAAAAAAAAAAAAAAAAAAAAAAAAAAAAAAGTGCGGATAATATATATCCCATTTGGGCTAAATGCTGATGTGTAAGCTATTGCTATACACAAAAGCTGTGTAAACTGAAGGTTCATAGTTTGGACCATTCGGTTGAAGAATGTCAAGCAAAATTAAAATATCATTACATGTTTTTTTGTTGTTTTTTTTTTTTTTAGCTCAAATCATCTGATCCTATCTGAAAAATATCAAGCAAAATTAAAAATGAATATCATTACACATTCTCTTAGCATGAATCATTCGATCCTATCAATTATCACAGATTTGAGTCCACAAGTTGAAAGCTGACATTTAATGACACTGGTTGATGTATAAAATTTGAATTTTGAAAGACAGTACCCATGAAATATACACATGCTCTTTCAAGTGTCACTGGCAATCACCACATCAAATTTACGTCGTGTAGGAAGCAATTTCTCAACACCACAAGTGAGCCATGGGTTATCTATCAACAATTTGTTTTTCAAAAGTACTTGTCTCCCAATCTGTTTACTGTAAAATGGTTTCACTCCCCTGTTTCTTTGTCTACAATGTCAGCAGCAGTCGAGTCTCTTTCCTTCTTCTGACTGCTGGCTCGAGGCTGTGTGGAGCTGGTGGACTTTCCCAGCGAGCCCTGTGTTTCTGACGTGGCAAAAATAGAATCCATGTCTGGCACAGCTACTTCCGGGTTGATGTCGCGTGCAGACACTGAAGAGAATGCAGACTGAGCGGCACTTTCAGGATTGCTGTTGGCGGCTGGTAAAGCAGGATCTGCAGGCTGGCTGGCTACAGCCAGCATGCTAGCAGTGGTTGCTGCTGATGAGGCTGGCTGCCGCCCACGGCGTTTGCCAAGCACTTTGATGTAATTGTAAGGAACAAGTCCTTTGCGGCCACCAAAGCTGGCAAGGAGCCAGCCTCGAACTTGAGGCTGCAGTTCTGCAACATCGAAGACAGGGGAACTGACAAATGAAACTTCAGATAAAATTTACGATTAATGGTTTGGTGTTACTTCCAATCCTGTTTCTAAAGACCCTAAGTGAAACTGAATTTTTTAATTATTCATGTATTATCATTATTATCTTCTACCAATGAATCATGTTTTCTACGAATCTCGCATCTGAAACACAGGTAATCACAACTTAAAAAACAAAAGAGCTAAGGAAAAACAGGAATCACACAGTTGAGCAGCATCTACTGTAGAGAAGCATCACTGAGAGCTGTGCTAACATTTTCCGAACTATCAACGCTTCTCTTGGGCCCTGTTTAGTGTTAATAACAAGATATATTATGAAAGGAAGCATACTGATCAGTCATGTCATATCTTGCAACTAAGACCAAATGCCAGTGCACAATATCAAAAGTTATTTCAATGGTTTCTCACGAGACTGACATTAAAAACAAAAATCTGAAGTAAGGATTGCTCTGAAATCTAAGGGGAGCTGAGGGGACTCCCCTGGGGAGACCGAGGTGCAGAGATGCCAAGGCTTCCAAAATACTAACTGTAACATTTTGGCATTTTCTGTACCATTTCCAAATTTAAGCGTTGCACTTTGTATGCATATCATTGAAACTGTTATCGAGATTTTTCTTCTTCCTCTTTTTTCTTTCTTTTTCTTTTTTTACTCCTGGTTTCTCCTTTGAAACCATCTCTGTCGGTCTGTGTTGTCCTCAATATCTCACAGTCAGACTCAACTGCATTTTTTTTTTTAAACAAACTTTGCTTTGTACATAAAATGACGGCAGACTATGTAGATGGAATTCTTGTAAAGTATCTCAGTTTTGACTAGGCCTACAAAAAAAAAAAGGAAAAAAATAATTACAATGTCCAACAACGAACCCAACTGATCACACGATAAAACTGGAACTGCCTTTAGCTAGATTTCCTCTGCTTTTTCTTCCTGTCCAGAAGCTTACTGAACATGACCATTTTTGGATGAAACAAGTCTATCCTCTAAAGATCTATGTTATCTTGGCTCAGTGAGTCCACGATTGATTTTTTTTTTTTTTTTTTTTTCGGGGGGGGGGGTCACAAAGTGTAGCAGCATAGCGTTGTCAATGAAATCACAACAAGCTACACCAAAAGTGCAGTACTTGGCAGTTTAGTGGAGATGGGAGAGAGAAAGGGGTAGGGGTCTGTAGCCAAGAATCCCAGCTCACTATCGAGAGATCCAGGTTAACATGAAACAAATATGCACACGCTGAACATGCAGTCAATGGCAGATAGCAATGGCAACCACACATCAACTGCCTGTGACAAGTAGATAGCATCCGAACACACACACACACACACACGCACACACACACACACACAAATGATGACCAATGAACTGCCATGTTTGCAGCAGGTCATGTAAACAATTCTCTCATTCAATCTTCATTGCTAGATAGTGTCTCATAATATGGGTCGGTTGCAGGTGGCTGTGCAGATAAATTATCTGGTTTACTTTGCCAAGTGCGTTAAATAATGTTTCCATCTAAGCAGCAGTGTGCCCATGCCGATACACTGGCCAGTCAGTCAATGTGTTCACTCATAAGTTGTCCTTAGTAAAAAAAAAAAAAAAAAAATTGTCCTTAGTTTTCATCTCTTTTTATCTGAAAGACTCATTAATCCATTAGCCTTTACCAGCTGAGTCACATAATCGTGGGTGACGGGATTTCTTTCCCTCGAGCTGAGGCACTCAAGGCTGGGTGATGGATAGTACATTCTGCCGTGTCACATACAATCATGTGAATGGAACATTAAAAATTGTTGCACTTTCCATAAAATGATCCAAGGGAAATAAGCTTTGTAACTATTTTGAGGATATAGGGGAAATAAGCTTTGTAACTAATCTTGAGGATATTGTAGCGAGTAGTAGACCTTACTTTCAGTGCTCTATCGTGAACTTGGCTGACCCCAGCAGCTTTGGAACAAAGGAACTGACGGCACTGGGGCTTTGCCGCTAAGCACGCTCGAAAAAATGTCGGTCAGACGAAGGGGTGGTAGCGATTTCTCGCTCAATGAAGCGCTTGAAATCAATAACAAAGTGGATCTGTGATGTGGGGGAGTGACAGAGAGATAGAAAACTATGAAAGAGAAGAGGAAAGTGAATTGTTTGAAGATGCAGCCTTCTTCTTCTGATGCACCCTTCATCTTCTGAATTGGTGTTGTAACAGAACGGAATAGAATGTAAACAAAGAATTTTTTTTACTTGTCAGACATGTTTTTCAACGCACAGTCATGTCTACACATTGAAAGTAAATGATTCAAAATGACTGTTCGATTAATTGACGGTTTGTTCTTTCCTATGACACCAAACACAACACTGTCGGTTGTTGTCTAGCTACCGTAAATATTAATTTAAAAAGTGGCGAAATATGCGTGTCGGCAGGGACTGAGCGCCATGCACGAGCGCGCAGCAGCAGCAGAGAGTTGTGCTGCACGTGCCGCTCTCGGCTATATAGTATTAAGCTGAGCATCCCTAAATAAGAGAAGTGCACATATATTGTCCACACTTTTCAAATTTCTTTCAACTGACAACACACCAATTCGTTAAGCTCTGCATCCCTAAACAAAGAAGTGAATCAGAGACGCAAATCTGTGTTACACTTCTTGACTCTCAATGCATTTCCACACGAAGATACTGATTTCTGACATGTGGACAATGCTGAATATGTGACAGGTTCTTAAAATGTGTTAAATCATACATGTTTTGGGAGCTTAAGATCAATGTCCAATCTCACGTAAGGAATGTGACATCTAACTGGGAAAGAGCAAACAACAGACAATGCATAATATGGGTCAGACCCAAGATTAGTGTTACTTTACTGACCTTTGGGTGCCAGGATCAACTGCTGTCCAGCAGGAAAAGACAACTCCTCGTCCCCTTGCCCACTGAAGTTGTATAATGTTTGGGCCACGACATGGTCTGCCTCACCTTTGGCCCAGCTTTCCTCTTCTGCTAGCAGGAATAGTAATCAATACATACAACGTCAATAAACTGTCCACAAAGGCCACACAATCCTAGGTGCTAAAGTTAATTTTCAAGTTTTAAACATTACAGCTCAACCTATTGCAGTCTGTTAAGGTCAGTCAAGTTCACACAAGAAAAAAAGGTCACATCACAAATCAGGCCACTGAAAACAAAAACATGTATCCTGATAAGAAGCAAACAAGTAGAGGAAGCTAGGCCATTTATATCTTACGACATACAAAATTAGGCTGTTCTGAGAGGCTGAGATTATCCTTGATGTACCGCTCTTTAAAGAGGCGTTGTAAAAAAAAAATCATTAAAAAAATAAACAGATAAAACACCAGATAACAGACGCTGCAAGATGGGCAGCTAGTATCCACTCTGGACAATATGTACAATTTTCACAATGTGACTGTCAGATTACACACACACACACACACACACACACACACACACACACAACACACACACACAAACCTGGCATGTCAATGAACTGTTACCAGTCACAAAGGTGTATAACATTTTCTAGAACAAAGACAAGAGAAAGGTCCACAATGGCAGAAGCTACTCTGCAGCAACCCTACTAACTCAGACTCTATTCATAAAACCAGATCCAAAACAAACTTTTCTTCCAAGTTTCAAGAAAAAAAAATGCTCTTTTCTGATAAATCAATTATTGTACGGGTGAAAAAAAAAAGAGCACAAGAATATTCATAACACCCAAGAGATAACCAATTAAACAAAATATTACTCTACTTGCCAAATGAACAAAACGTTCAAATAAACATATTCTATGTCAAAGGTCAAAGCGAAACTTGAGCAGTACAATTCGACAAATGTGTTGTTCCCTCCTCCTTCCCCACCCCCCACACCTTCCCACCCTCACCTGCCTCTCTCTCTCCTTTTTTTTTTTTTTTTTTACCTTGAGAGTTAGAGAATGATGAGACAACTTCCAGATAAGCCATGGGACCACCCAGGATGATGCCGAAAAACATGAAGATGGGCCAGGCACTCTTTTTTGGACCTCCATCTTTGCCCGTTGGAATGCCGCCTGCAGCCTGGGCCATAGCTTCCCTCCATTCCCGTTCCGCTTCCCCAGTTGGTCGCAGCTTCAGCAGTTCCAGGAAGCGCCGAATACAGTACCGGAGTGTACGGATACATCACAGCCAAGGCTGAGAAGATCTGCATCAGCTGGGAGCGGAGACGGGAAAAGTTGTCTGCCACACCAATGACCGCTCTGAAGGAACTGTACACAGCCTGGAAGGAGGAGTCTAACATCATGGACACAGAATTCACTGCGTGGACAATACTCTCGATGGACTGGAATGCTGGCCTGGAGTTTTCCTCTGCTATGCGGGCAAATGAGCTGCCAGGCACATCACCTTGCATGCCATACCGATTGTAACCATAGGAGCCATAGCCACTAAAACCTCCATAGGGACTGTACATGCTTCCAGCACCATACATACTGCCGATTCCCCCATAGCTTCCGAAGCCTCCGTACATAGGACGACTGTATGTGGAAGTGGAGGATGGGCGTGGTGGTGGTGCAGGTGGAGCTGATTGAGAAGCAGCAGAGAATGCAGCAGCAGTGCCATCACCAGCAGGTCCAACTGATCCTGTCTGTGGCCCACTGGAGACAGATCATATTAATTTAGTTTTTCTCAATTGATCAAGTGTATCATATTCATTCACTCTGCCCTTTAGTGGTTTTGTTTGTTTTTTCTTTAATGAAGGATACATTTATCACCTGTGCTTTGTTAAAAACAATATCAACCACTGAAACACAGCTTTTTAAGTCATGGACTTATAATCATAATAATGTCTGCAATGTTAAAGGCTTCAACTTAGTCTGAGTCCTTCCCTTGTCACTTAAGTGTGACTTTCAAATCAAGCATGTTTCATTCTGAGTTGTGTAGTATCAACTTACCTAGGATGATGAAAGGACCACACACACACACTGCTACTTCCCTTTGACATCACTGTCAACGCAGCTCTCATACTGTGCTGCTCTAATTTCGTTACCATCTTCAAAGTAACTCTTGCCCCATGACTAAGCATTTACTCCATTTTTGCGGTAAGCAGAATCTGAGAACGGTGGAATTATTATTCTTTTTCCTCTTCTGCATACGCAGGCCAGTACTCCTGCGGGCACTCCCTATATGGACAGGCAAGTATTAATCCCATCTACCCTACAAAGGGAGTGGCGTTTTGTGTGCATGACCATTTTTTTTATCCCGTCATTAAGGCAGCCATACTCCATCTTCAGAGAAGGTGCATGCTGTGTATAACGTGTCATTCATACCAACGGCTAAACTGGCCTTCTCTTCCGGAAGTTGGTGATGGGATTTTACATGTGTGCAAAATGTTGTGCGTGCATTCACACACGGGATCTCAGTTCATCATCTCCACTGGTTGGTCGCTTCGTGAAGCTACCTGTGGGTTACTAAGCTGCAACAGAAACATACTTCGTATGAAGATGTGTGGAAGAGTCAGTTTCATTTGATTCATGCACTGTGGCACTGCAACTCAGAAACAATTGCCATCAGCAGAGGGCTAACGGTAGATGGTATTGGTAGCCTATGTTCAGTGTATGTTAAATAACAAATCGGATACTGTTCAAAATTGGTCACTGAAATGATTTGATAACAACACTGAGTTTCTTAAGACAAGTATATAAATGCTGTATGGTTTCTTAGCATTTATTCAACTAGTAATTATTTATAGCCTATTGTGTATGTTGGTGCTGGGACAAGACCAGAACCAGCCCAGATGTGAATATGCATGGGGGAAGTATGAGTACAAATTGGACTTATCTTGGCAGGTCCTGAAGGATGAGGCATAAAAGGATGTTAAAGTAAAGTTCTAGTATCTCTCAAGGAAAAAAAAAAATCTTTTCTTGTAAACATGCCAGTCAACCATCAAGGATAGGAATGAGCTGCCCAGGACGTCGTAGAGGCCAAGACCATTGACACCTTTGTGTCAAGGGCCGCCAGTCTCCATTAAAAGCCACGCCCCGTTTTTTTTGTTTGTTTGTTTCTTTCTCGAGTTCAGACCCCTTGCTTAAGTGACAGAATAATCATCTAGTTGACTGTGGTCGCTATCAAGGAAGAAGAAGGAGGAACTTGGTTTGATAGCAGATACCTGGTAAGCATCTTAGAAAAGAAATAACCAAACTAAAATTTTCATAAACTTAGTTCAAGACTGAACACAAACATGATCATGCTAGTTCTTTGATTTAAATGCTGGTACAATATGTCTTTCAATTAATTTATATCTTGAACGATTTCCTTTTAAAAGTGTCGATAAAAGTAAACACAGTTGAATTCGTCTTGGTCTTGTCATGCGGATTGAAGCAATTCTAAGTATGGCACCAGCAGATGAAAACTGGGGAGAGCAGTAACTAACTAAACAATATCAACAAACAAAAATCAAAATTCCACTGGCATCATCGTGACTTCAGGAATGCCTCTCCGTTTGCCGTAGCCTTCCAAATGGAATCGCCCCCCCCCCCCCCCCCCCCCCCCCCAAAAAAAAAAAAAAAAAAGGCTGAAAGATTAAATGATATAAATCAATCCCCCCCCCCCCCCCCCCCCAAACCAGGCAGAAAGATTAAATGATATAAATCAAAGTTCAAGTGATCTGTTCACCTGAAGCTTTCTGTTTCTATCACACTGTCATCCATTATCATCTTTTTCCATAACATGGGCGCCACGACTTCAATCTGTTGTAATACTAATCGAAGGGGCGGAAATTGCTTTCTCCTGTCCAAAGTTGCTGAAAGTTGACAGACATAGTGACACTGACACTGATTTACGGCAACAGTCCGACCGACTTTAGATTCGCCTTGGCCCCCGATATAGTCGACAGCGAGTGATATAACCGACGATACTGCTTTACGACGAGAAGCCTGCACTTGCATGGTTTCACTAGTAAATGACAGCCATATTTACTTTCAATAGTAGTTCATATGTTAAAAAAAGCTAACAACTGAAAGCAATATAACCTTGACATGGCGTTTTCGAAGAAAGAAGACGGATTTTGATGATTTACGCCTGGTCTCTCCCAGGGTTTAGGTGGAGCAGCCATCTTGATACACTCTTTTAAGTTATTTCCCTTAGGCCTAGCACGTATTCACAACCCTTTAGGCTAACCCGTGTCGCGCAGTTTTTTTTTCAAACGTTGAAGTCCACTAATACAAATTAATCACAAACCACGATTTGTGCGCAACATCTGCTGGAAGATAATACCGTACTCACGCACGCACGCAAGCACCCCCCCCTCCCCTTCCTCACACACACACGCGCGCGCGCGCGCGCGCACACACACACACACACACACACACACACTGACTGAAACCAGTTTATTGTCAGATTAACTCAAGGTTGTACTCACACACACACACACACACACACACACACACATGACTCCCGAACTCTGATCTCGTCATAGGGCGTTCTTGCATGCAAACTAATTCGCGGCGCCATGTGTGTCATGATACATGTACTCAGTGCTTTGATAAAACAACTAAATGAATACTGGGAAAACGAAAGAAAAAAGAAAAAAAGAAAAAAGAAAACAAAAAAAAAAAAAAAAAAAAAAAAAAAAAAAAAAAAAAAAAAAGAAAAGGGGGGAAAACGGAAAAAAAAAAAGACAGAACAAAACAAAACAAAACAAAACAAAATAATAAAAATAAACGAACGGGATGTAGGTTTAAGCAACAGAACTGATTAAAAGAACAATAATATCCAGCTCTGATTCACTTTCCATTGTGTCCTAAATCGTCCCATAACGATGCAGAAGAGTCACCATCAAGATGACTATAAGCACCAGTGCAGGGCCGTGTTTGGTAGGTGATTTCATGTGTGCAAAGTGCAGGAACCGCCTGTGGGAGAGTCCGATCATGTGGATGCATAGGAATTTGGATGTTATGCATGAAGAATAGTTATGTAATATGTCGCCGAGCAGAGGTCAGAGTAGGTGGGAGTGGAGGGGGAGGGGGGGGAGGGAGGGGCACATCACGTTTCCCCAAATCCATTGTTGTCGTTCATAGGCTTACTGAATTTTCCCTTGCCACAGCTCTAAAAAAATTCAGGGTGTTATGTAGTGATCCCAAGGGAGATCACCTTGATTATCATGTGAATGTTTTGGGGGCGCCAGAATAAACCTGATGGCCGGAACCAGACAAATTGTTTTGTCTCATGTTGTTACGATACAACAAATTGGCGACGAGGATAAACATGTGCCTGAAGGTATAACGTCACACAGAAAGCCGAGAGAAGAGGATCCTTTGCAGGCCCTGTTCAGTAAAATTGCGTTGAAGTGCAAAGAAGAACTTTGGCGTGGGCGACCAGTGTTCAGGACATGACGTTTTGGAAGAAGACTGTGGAACGTTATCACCGGGGTAACGGCATGAATGACGCTTGTTAACTACGTCGTGTAGAATTTTCAGATCGTAAACGCAACTGAACTTAAGTGCTTCTAATTCTACTGTGAAGATGGCTGCCATTCTTGGCCACATAGAACCGTATGTTGAAGGTGCCAACTGGCCAGAATATGTCCAAGTGTTCGAACATTTTTTTCATAGCCAACGACATCACAAATGACAAAAAAAAATATGTGTTTTGTGTTCTTCAGTAGGACCATCTACATACCATATCATCAAAAGTCTCTGTTGCCACAGAAACCTGAAGAAAAGACTTTCAAAGAAATTTGTGATCTAGTAGAGCAACATTTCAAACCAAAACTATCTGAGGCTAGTGCAAGTTTGCTTTTCTATTCTCGAGACCGTCAGGAGGGTGAAACAGTGCAAATGTATCTTGCGCAGCTGCGTGCTCTTGCTGTACCATGCAACTTTGGACAATTTCTGAATAGAGCACTTCGGGACAAGTTTATCATTGGAATAAATGATAAAAAGATCCAAGAGAAAATTCTTGCAGTGCCTGACGACAGACTGACTCTTGATGAGGCATTTAAGATTGCTCAATCACATGAGGCTGCGGTGAGGAATGTGCATGAAATGCACAGCCCCAAATGTGATGAACCTAGTGTGATGAAAATGAAGAGTGAACAGAAGTTTGGACCGGCGAAGCCTAAGAACCTACCAAATCGTGAAGAAAGAAAAACTGAATGCTTCCGGTGTGGTAGAAAGCATGATGCTAGACAGTGTAGATTTAAAGATCAGAAGTGTTATGGTTGTGGAAAAATGGGACATATCAAAGCTTGTTGCCGCAAAAACAAAGATGTGAAAAACATTGAACGTGAAGCGAATGATAGTTTTGATGTGGATGATGAGTGGTGTTGTAAACACTGTTTTTGTGTGCTGTGAAGAAGGGAACGAAAGAAAATATTACCCCTTTTTGGTATGAATTGGATGTGAATGGTCGAATTGTGTGTTTTGAGATTGATACAGGGTCACCATATACATGATATCAGATAAAACTCTGAAACAAGTGTTTGGCCGATCACAGAAACTGGACAAATTCAATACAGCAATTAAGTCATTCACGGGGCATGCAGTGCGGGTGCTTGGAGTGTTGAATGCAAGTGTGTCACACAAACACAACACAATTCCCGCAACCATACTTGTCACAAAACACACACACAACCTGCTTGGAAGAGATTTGATTGAACAGTTTGGTTTGTTGACAGTCGATCTGGTGAGTGAAGTGAGTTCAGTCCGTTGGGAAGGAGTCTTGAATGGCATACGAGTTTGTTCAAAGACGGTGTGGGAAAGCTTGTTGGGCATCAAGCGAAGGTTCATGTCAGTAGCGAAGCAGCGCCAATTTTCTGCAAGCCAAGGTCGCTGCCTTTTGCTATGAGGGGCAAGGTTGAGGCTGAGCTTGAAAGGCTCGAGGACCAAGGCATTATTGAGCCTGTAGAATTTTCAGACTGGGCAGCGCCTATCGTTCCTGTTTTGAAACCAAATGGGGAAGTACGAATATGTGGGGATTACAAGGTTACAGTCAACAAGGTGTCGAAGTTAGAGCAATATCCAATTCCCACCTTGGATGAACTCCTGGCAAAACTAGGAAAGGGCTCAGTGTTTCATAAGCTGGATTTGTCACATGCTTATTCACAAGTTGAGTTGGAAAAAAGACAGCAGAAAATATGTTACAATCAATACACACAAGGGGTTGTTTACATATACTAGGCTTCCATTTGGTATCTCGTCAGCACCAGCACATTTTTCAGAGAGTCATGGAGTCCTTGCTTCAGGGTGTGCCATGCACAGTTTGTGTACTTTGATGACATTTGTGTGACTGGGGATTCGGAGGTCGAGTCATACCAGCATCTTGAGGAGGTGCTTGACAGATTGGATAGGGCAGGCGCACGGTTGAAGAAGGAGAAGTGTGTTTTTGGTGCTGAAGAAGTGGTCTTCTTGGGTCATAAAATCAGCAAACAGGGGATCAAGCCGCTGGATGACAAAGTTCAGGCATTGGTTCAGGCAAAACCACCGGAGAATGTGCAACAGCTGAAGGCGTACTTGGGTTTGCTGAATTACTAAGGCAGGTTTCTGAAGAATCTATCAGGAGAGTTGCAACCTCTTCACAAGCTTTTAAAGAAAGGTATGAAGTGGAGTTGGGGTCAGGAGCAACAGGCATGTTTTTGAGAAGACCAAAAAGATGATCCTTTCAGCCAGGGTTCTTGTGCATTTATGATCCTAATCGCAAGATTGTACTGTATGTGGATGCGTCTCAGTACGGGTTGGGGGGGTGATTTCACACATCATGGAGGATGGAACAGAGCATCCAGTTGGATTTGTCTCCCGGACGTTTAATTGCGGCAGAAAGGAATTATTCTCAGCTAGACAAGGAGGGTGCTGCTGTGGTGTTTGGTCTGAAGAAGTTCCATAAGTTTCTGTATGGAAGGAAGTTTAGCATTGTGACTGATCACAAATCTCTGTTGTCTCTCTGTTTGGCGAACAAACAGATTCCGGTGATCGCGTCTCCCAGGATCCAGAGATGGGCTGTCATTCTCAGAGCATATGAGTACACGATGGTGTATCGACCAGGCAAGGACCACATGAATGCTGATTGTTTTTCTAGGCTACCCTTGCCAGAGACTGAAGAATTGGAGCCTGAGGACAGAGTTCTCATGATTGAAGAGATTGAAGATTGCTCCTTTTTGTCTGCCAGACAAATTGCAGAATGGACTCGGCGTGACCCAGTGTTGTCACGAGTTCATCAGTACCTCCTAAGAGGTTGGCCCAGTGATGACTCCAGCAAGGAGTTGGCTCCATATAGGTGTCGCAAGGCAGAGCTGAGTGTTCAGGATGGCTGTATCCTTTGGGGTGCCCGTGTCATTGTTCCTCCAAAGGGGCGCAGTAAAGCCATGCAAGAGCTGCACGAGGCTCATCCATGCATCAACAAGATGAAAGGTCTAGCACGTAGCTATGTATGGTGGCCAGGGATGGATTCTGAGTTGGAGGAAATGGTACGAAGATGTTCCGTGTGCCAAGAGCACCAGAACTCTCCTGCTCCGGCGCCACTCCCATCCTGGGAGTTTCCCAGATGGACCATGGAAACGGATTCATGTTGATTTCGCAGGACCAGTGCAGGGTCAGATGCTTTTGGTCGTTGTTGACGCCTATTCCAAGTGGGTGGAGGTAGCTTTGATGAAGAAAACAACCTCGTGGGCAACCATTCAGAAGCTGAGGGAAATATTTTGGTATCAGATAATGGCACAAACTTCACTTACAGAGTTTTTTTTCAGTGTTTTTTAGTCTGATCTATAAACCAGATGCTCATAAAAACACAGAACAAATCACACAGCCATTGAGACCTAAGACTTCAAAAGTTACATCACTGACATTAGTGATTACCCACCTTGCCAGTCAAGGCAAGACGAGTCGTGTCATATCCCATGAGGCCGAGCAGACATCGCTGGAAAACATGCCACTCAGACTGGTTGCCAATGCCACCAGGTATGTTGCGCTGAGTGTACCATCGACCCAAAAACTGCAAGGCAATATCTTTGGGCAACAGATGCTTCAGGGCTTTCAGACACAGAGAAACTGCACACAGCAAAGTATATGAAGCATCAGACCACAACACCACATGGGTAATAACAAAAAAAAGCAAACTTTGATGTATGGGAGTAGCAACAACAGGAAATGAGTGATGATATACAGTTTGAGACTTCAAAAGGAAAAGGCATGGTAGGTATGGAAAATCAAAGAACTCTGAAGGGCTGACAGGAAAGGGTAGCAACAAGGAAGGTTTACAAACAACATTCTATAAACTGACAATACAAGAAGCAAGTGCGACGAACTCCTGGAGTTAATTTAACAAGACAAAATATTGCAAGCTTTTCATTAGATGATAAATAGCCATACTGCACAACCCCATTTCAATCAGCTATAGTGACACTGATATTTAATTCAGTCTTCAATTAGTTAACTCATTTTGAATAATGGGATCAAGATGGGTGGCAGCAGGAGGGGATGGTTTGAAACCATTTTTTTTTCCCTTAAGAAGTATTAATGGAGAGTTACAATATTAGACTTCAGAGACACATCTTTTAAAACTGAAGAACTGTGTATGTATGCAAGGATCACTTACTGCCTGGTGAGGTGCAGATGGAAGGCAGAGAAGTCCTAACAGGGAACCATTCAAAGCTCCTGCAAAATGAAAATATATATTTCAAACATGCATTAGAGAGTAGGTGAAGGCATAAACTAAATAGAGAGTACGTGAAGGCATAAACTAACTCAGCCACACAAAACTGCATTTTTAACATTTGCGCACATATGCACTCATGCACACACACACACACACACACACACACACACACACACACACACACTATGTATTATGTAACACCATTTTGGGTGAAAGGCAGTCAAACTCAAAATGAACAAATCGAAACATTCACAAAACTTCACTTATCTGCCAAATTCAAACATTCGCGTAAAAAAAGCTACAATTCTAATACAATTGTAAATGACAATGCAATAACACTACAGTTACAAATCAAATAACAGAGGATTCTGGGATCACTGAACACAAAAGTGAAATTACACCTTAATTCAGCAACTAAGAAAACATCACCTCTACCTCCACGCTCGCAGTGAGTACATATGACAATGCTGGAATCTGCCAGTTCATTGCTGGAATGTAATGGTTATGCTTCCTGAGGGGTACGTTCACTCAAGTTTGTTCCATGACCCAAGAAATTACTGCTGTCTGCAGAGGTCTTAGCTGGTGGGAGTCATTTCAAAGAATGCTGGACTCCTCGGGTTGTGGTCTGATGGCAGACTGATATTCACTGCTCTTTGTGAACTGCCAGTTCTCAGGCTATGACTGGGTCAATCTTGGTGTGAGTTTGACATCTTCACATCTTTCTGTTGCTTTTCTGTTTTCATTTTTCCCTGTTTTGAGAGATCACTGACTGACGAACTGCCAAACAGAGATCAATTCACAAATAGGCCTATTTCCCTCCATATTTCGGTAAGCTCTTTTGTGTATTTTATTCGGTAGTATCTTATTTCCATATTAACACATTTTTCCA
>JADBJO010008921.1:25000-56434 GCA_016801955.1 Conus betulinus | reverse complement strand
ACTCCAATATAAATGTTACAAATGGCAAAATGATCTAAAGGATGATATTCATCATAATACAGTATCAAAAGGATCACAGGGTCACTGAATCAGCTGTCTCACTGACAGGAATGACCGACATACAGTCATTTCATCCTGAAGGTTGACAGGAATGACCGACATACAGTCATTTCATCCTGAAGGTTGACAGGAATGACCGACATACAGTCACTTCATCCTGAAGGTTGACAGGAATGACCAACATACAGTCACTTCATCCTGAAGGTTGACAGGAATGACCGGCATACAGTCATTTCATCCTGAAGGTTGACAGGAATGGTATACAGTCATTTCATCCTGAAGGTTGACAGGAATGACAGACATAGTCATTTCATCCTGAAGGTTGACAGGAATGACAGACATAATCATTTCATCCTGTAGGTTGACAGGAATGACCGACATACAGTCACTTCATCCTGAAGGTTGACAGGAATGACAGACATACAGTCACTTCATCCTGAAGGTTCAGAGTTCCAATCCTAGTTGCATACTATGGTAAAGTATTTCCAAACTCCCACCAGCTCTGGAAATTCTGCTGAACCTCCCAGTTCAGCATCTGTCCAAATATACCTGAACCTGAAACCCCCTGGAGACTGTATACACACAGAACATCACAGCATACTTACTATACAGAACTGGTCATCTGTTTCAGAGGACTTCAGGCGGTGGAGGCGCGACCAGCGTCCACCACCTCAATAATGGAGCATGGCTCCCTTAACAAGAAGGAAAAATAAGCGTGAAGAGGGAGACACAGTTCAGAATGCCGAAAACAATCAATCTCTGACTAAGCATGGCCTGTTCTGACCTTTTGGTTGCGGTGAAGCGATGCACTAGTCACTATTGGTCAGTCACTTCCATGGAATGAGAGACAATTCTCTGACTGAACATTGCCCATTCTGACCTTTTGCTTGCTGTGGAGTGTTGCGCTAGTCACTACTGGTCAGTCACTTCCATGGGATGGACTGAGCATAGCCCATTCTGACCTTTTGCTTGCTGTGGAGTGGTGCGCTAGTCACTATTGGTCAGTCACTTCCATGGGATGGGAGACAATTCTCTGACTGAGCATTGCCCATTCTGACCTTTTGCTTGCTGTGGAGTGTTGCGCTAGTCACTACTGGTCAGTCACTTCCATGGGATGGGACTGAGCATAGCCCATTCTGACCTTTTGCTTGCTGTGGAGTGTTGCGCTAGTCACTATTGGTCAGTCACTTCCATGGGATGGGAGACAATTCTCTGACTGAGCATTGCCCATTCTGACCTTTTGCTTGCTGTGGAGTGTTGCGCTAGTCACTACTGGTCAGTCACTTCCATGGGATGGGACTGAGCATAGCCCATTCTGACCTTTTGCTTGCTGTGGAGTGGTGCGCTAGTCACTATTGGTCAGTCACTTCCATGGGATGGGAGACAATTCTCTGACTGACTGAGCATTGCCCATTCTGACCTTTTGCTTGCTGTGGAGTGTTGCGCTAGTCACTACTGGTCAGTCACTTCCATGGGATGGGACTGAGCATAGCCCATTCTGACCTTTTGCTTGCTGTGGAGTGGTGCGCTAGTCACTATTGGTCAGTCACTTCCATGGGATGGGAGACCCGGCAAATAGGTCAAGTCTCCATCTCCCAGCATTGTCATGACCTCTTTCACACCACACACTGCATCTGAAGCCGTTCCATTTGTAGGCCCTGTAAACCATGGATGGTTATCTTTCATATGCAAGTAAAATGATCTGATGTCAAAGTTCACCTGTCGGAGGACTGCAAGACCTGAACGCAACACAGCTCTACAACAGTCTGCTGCAGAACAGCTTTCCTTTCCCCTGTGCAAAGGGAGATTACTGGTGATCTGGCTCTGATTCGACATTCTTACAGTTTGACACTACAAAGACATGATCACAATCAATTAAGGCAACAACGATGAGGAGCACCTGCTGAATTTGTGTACAATGCTACAACAGTGAACTAAAACATCAGGCAGACAACAAGAACAAAGTACTGTAACAAACCTAGCAAAATCAAAACTTAAGAACAAAATCAGTGGAGAAATACCTTCACTGAAAAGAAAATCTGTATGCCCAGTGCTTTTTACGTAAAAATGAAAGAAAAAATCAACAGATGTACTTTCATCTAAACACAACTGTCTGTACACCCTAGCTTATATGGAAAGAGTTGCATGTGTCTGTTCTAATTTGGGGGCAAAAATAAAATACGTGCAAAAAAAAACCCTATTGTATAAGAATATCTGAATACACATGAAAAACACAACAAAAACGACAAATGTTGTACACACACACACTAATAGAAATGTCACGCTGGATTTTCACATAAGAACAGCAGAAAGCATGTGTATTTTCCTATGTAGAACAGCTGTGTGCACCTTTCACATTAAGAATGCATAAATTCATAGTATCATTCTTTGTGGAGGTGATGGGAACGGTGGTGGTGTGAAGCAGTCAAGAAGTGGCTCAGTCAAAATGAAATCACACATGAGTGCAGGAAGGCATTCAAGGTCAGAGGATGCACGCATGAAAGGAAATAAGCAAAAAATGAGGGAACTAGAGAAGGTCTGCATATTGGACGGAATTTTTTTTCACATAAGATGAAAAAAAAAAAAGTTCAAAGGTTTAACAATTCAACCAGATACAAATCTGCATATTCACTCCCAGCAAAATGCATGCCTAAAAAAACAAATGAAAACATACATGTAAATTGAGCAATCTTGTTTGCATACAAAAACAGCTACATCTTTTATGTAGCCACATGCTGCAAAGCGGACTGTAGATATCACTGTGCAAAAAATGCTGTAGAAATGTCAGGGGGAAAAAATGCTGTAGATACACAGAAGAGTTGATTTCTGATTAGCCTTCTTTGCATGTTTGTTGACAACCGTGTGCAAGCAATATAACAGACATCAAGCAAAAAACAAATATGCCACTCAAAACAACATAAAAGCCAGTACAGTTGAACAGTATATTCTTGAAAAACATAAAATATCATGTTAATAATGGATCTCTTGGATATACACTAACCAAAGGTTTTGAGAAAAAATATTTATAGCAAAATGCACAAGTTGATTATAAGTTCAGCAGTTGCAGGTAAGAAAAATTCTTTTGGAATTTCTTCCTGAATGTAAATTTACACATAACTTGAAGATAAAAAAAAAGCCATGGTGTACATGAGTATATCTAAAGAAGAGAAATGGGAATGTACATTGAAAATGTATGTACCAACATTACGTGAAAGTTAAGCAAACAATGGACAGTAGGCTCACACCTGTGTAATGCCCTTTTCATCATTGAGTAACTTTACAATCAAAAGTGGCACAGTTTGTTTGAATTTTGTCTGTATTAGTTTGTGTGCTAAGATTGAAATCAAAGCAACCTTCAAGTTATGGGGTCATTAGGCTGGTAACAGGCATAGCTACCAGCGTTCAGCTTGCTAATAGCTGTGACGATAGAAATCAACAAGAAAGGTTACATGAAAATAATTTAGAGACTTGCTTTGTCACTTCTGCTCATCAAGTGTACTGTGCTTTTACAATCCACAAACAGTAAATATTTATGTAATATTCATCATTTAGTACTGTTCAGTGGGAACTTTTCATCATCATCATCCAATATTTTATACATACCATGCATACATACCTACATATAACAGGAGTACTTGTATAGTGCAGATCTTAAAATATATCTGTGCACTTTCCAATCCTCTGACACTGTTTACATACAGAGAGAGGAAAACAGAGATACACAGCCCACTTCAGTCCATGACAAACCAGCAGTGGACTCTCTAGACAGACTGATGGTGTGATCTGGTGGAAACTGAAACAACAGAAGTGATACCTGGCACAGCACTGATGAGAATAACAGCAGATCATGACAGAGGCCTTGACAACATCACCAACAGACCATGACAGAGGCCTTGACAACATCACCAACAGATCATGACAGAGGCCTTGACAACATCACCACAGATCATGACAGAGGCCTTGACAACATCACCAACAGATCATGACAGAGGCCTTGACAACATCACCAACAGACACAGTTGAACAGGGGCTTTCTGCCCATCATGAAGGCAGCCAACACTGACATGCAAGGATTCTGCTGTCCTCTAGGGTTCGGCCACACCATGACTCGTCAGAGCACTGTGGCCACACAATCACCCATCAATCAGAGCACTGTGGCCACACAATCACCCATCAATCAGAGCACTGTGGCCACACAATCACCCATCAATCAGAGCACTGTGGCCACACAATCACCCATCAATCAGAGCACTGTGGATTTTGATGCAAGTTTGTTATCTTTAAACTTCAAAAGCCACTCTCAAGCAGTTGTTTTGCTAATGCTTTTCTTCTTCCACTGATTCAACGCCCATCTTGCGCCAAACTGGATGAAGGTAAGTGACTGCTCGTTCATTTTCATTACCCTGAGTGTTGTGTATCTTGCTTGAAGAAGACCTAAGAAGTTGAATCACATCATGTTTTGTCTTGTGATTTGTTTGTCTACGATTGTCGGCAAAGCCTTATAAACAATTTTGACATTTTTTCCCCACTGACTGCAGCTTTAAGAGATGACCTGTGGGTTTTCTGGTCAATCAAAATAATCCATAACACATCAAAACACCGATCTTGGCTTCATTACAGTACTATGTATTAGTTTGATCATCCTACACCTCTACAGGGCAACCAGCAGAGTATCCTCCTACACCTCTACAGGGCAACCAGCAGAGTATCCTCCTACACCTCTACAGGGCAACCAGCAGAGTATCCTCGTACACCTCTACAGGGCAACCAGCAGAGTATCCTCCTACACCTCGACAGGGCAACCAGCAGAGTATCCTCCTACACCTCGACAGGGCAACCAGCAGAGTTGAATCCCCTGTCACACACCATGTTCATCTGTAAGTTCTCAAGGGAGCAGACTGAAAAATACATCATCTACTATGCTGATATCTGAAACAAAAATCACTTCTCTCTATTTACTCTCTCTCTCTCTCTCTCTCACCAGGATATACAAAAACAAACGAAAGTCCACCCTATCAATACACCTGTGCCCTGCTTTGAAAACAACAGATCCAAGTCAAAACAAAACATTAAATGCAGTCCCTTTGACCTTTACCATGTGAATTCTTTGATGTGGGACAACTCCTATCCCCCGCCTTACACAACATAAAGCCTTGTCTACGGCCCAGCTGCATCAAAGTGAGTGGGTGTTTTGTGCGGAGTTATTTCCCTTGGGCCAGGAAGCAGACATAAGAGCAGTTATGTGGGAGTCATTGGCTTAAAACATCTCTAATACTCTGTCTTTAAAATACAGGTGCACTTGACAAATCACACTAGCTTAAAGTGTGCTAAAAATGTACTTTATGTTATACAAAACAAACACGCTTGAGCTCCAATAAAAATAAAGTTGTATTGGACAAACAAGCATTGTACTTCGAAAAAAAAAAAGAAAAAGACTGTCCTGGACAAAATATGCACGCTTAAGTTGTGCATAAAAGAGTAAACTTGCATGAAACAAAACACATACACTTGAGATGTTTTAAAAACACAATTACATATGGGAAAGCATAGAGGATTAAACTATATACTGAAAATACAATGGTACTGGTCTCAAACACAATTGTATTCACATGAAAATGTACTACTATGGAATTATCACACTATGGCATCAGTAAAGCTTATCTAAAACAGAAGCAAAAGGGACTCATATTATTCAAACAGTATTCCAGTTTAACAATTAAATAATTACATTTCTGTACATAAAAAGTACAGTCATTTCTGTAAACCATATTAACTGATTTTTTTTTTTTCATCTCTGTTCTGTCTGTGTTTATACTGGTCACTGAGATCCCATCCCTGAAAGCACTTACGAGAGCAGTTATGTCTATAAATTTCACACCTTGCCAGAATCAGGTGCAATGGCTGTATATGATGAATCATTTCAGTCACACATAGAACATATACGTGATAAATCATTTCAGTCACACATAGAACATATACATGATGAATCATTTCAGTCACACATAGAACATACACGTGATGAATCATTTCAGTCACACATAGAACACACATGTGATGAATCATTTCAGTCACACACAGAACATATACGTGATGAATCATTTCAGTCACACATAGAACATATACGTGATGAATCATTTCAGTCACACATAGAACACACACGTGATGAATCATTTCAGTCACACACAGAACATATACGTGATGAATCATTCAGTCACACACAGAATATGTGATGAATCATTTCAGTCACACATAGAACATATACATGATGAATCATTTCAGTCACACATAGAACATACACATGAGGAATCATTTCAGTCACACATAGAACACACACGTGATGAATCATTTCAGTCACACATAGAACATTCTTATATATCACAGCAGGCACCCTGTGCTTTCCTCTGGCAAGCATCATGCTATCATGAAATACTGGGGAGGGAAAAAAGATGAAAAGAAAAATTGTCCAGAACGATATACAACCAACACTTTAGTCTGTATGAACCTGATGAAGCTATAACAAGATTGAGCATAACAAGCATAGTCCTTTGTCGCTTCTTTCACTCTGTGCACAAAAATTTAACTCTACAATACTCTGAGTCACAGTCTACTGCGCTGAAGACTGAGGTACACAAGCCATTGGAGCTGTTCAGATGGGGTGGCAACATGAATGTCAAGCTGTCTGATGTGTCTGTCTGCTCTACAATGTAGTCAACACTGCCATGCTGATAACAAACGGACAATGCTGCTTACTCTGCACAAGTGTGGGGGGCGGGGGGGGGGTGGGGGGGTGGAGGGGGGGGGGGGGGTAGTGGTTGAAGAAATGTGTACACAAATTTGAGGGCATAAACATATCCTGATTCTGCCATTCAAAATTAAAATCAAGAAATATCTGTAGCATCTGAATATCAGATTTGTACTTTTTTTTTTCATGTCCAAAGCTTTAAGTCTCTTACCAAGATTTTCTTTTACGGTGTGGTGAATTTCATCTTTCATCTAGTCTGCATGCCAGGGTGAAGTCTCTGTCACACAAAGCAGGTATCGTCTGCAGAAGTAGGGAGAGGTTCATCCGACCTCATGTTGAAACATGCATCTCAACACCTCCTTGTTTGTATGAGAGGTTCATTTTGTTGTATGATAAATTAGTTCATCCAACCTTGTGTTGAAACATGCATCTCAACATGCATCTCAACATCTCCTTGTTGTACGATAAACAAGTTCAACTGATCTTGTGTTAAAACATGATTCAGATTCAGTAGATACCTTCTGATTAAAAAACAAACAATCTGAAAAGTTTGCTGTACTGACCTTTTTTCAAAACTGAACATGGAAACCAGTGACTTACCTCCCTTTTGCAAACAATAAAAGAAAAACATTGTCATGACAAAGTGTAAACACTCTTTACAATGGCATACAAGACAATGACATTTGAAAACAGCAGCAAGGACAAAGTCCTTTAACACTGAAGAAAGGTGGAGATTATATAACAACATGTATCATAACAGCAGCACACGTAATACTTACTGTACACATATTTATTGCATTTTACACAGTTATACAAACACATCAATACAGACAAAATGGATATCACTTCACATACTTTCTGCCATAATGAGCTGCTTGTCACATGGCTGATTTAAAGACAAACATGTGTTTGATGTAAAGTTGAACTGTAAATCGTTGAACTCTAGTCGTGGTTAGATTTTCTGCTGTTGCGCACAATCATGTAACTTGTAATAATATGCACCTGCATGTGCGTGCACACACACACACACACACACACACACACACACACACACACACACACACACACACACAGTAATATTTGTGCTACAGACACATAAATGAAGGGCACTGCAGAGAAAATCATGTACAATGCATATCACAAGTTCAATAAATACCCAGTTTCATGACAGATCTTTTCCTATTACTCACAGGATGCTCTGATTGATCAGGTTAGTCCTCCATTATTGTGTCCCCACATCACAGACATTACCAGGTACTGCCTCTCCCAACAGTTTGGATGAAATCCCATATTCTACACATATTTCAAACAAAAACAAACAAACAGAAGAACAAGACGGGGTGAGCCTGAAGGGGGGAGGGAGGGAGGGGGAAGCAGAGGGCACTGACAATTATCACATGTGAAGCACAATTATCACCACACTCATGTGCTCTTATTCCCTAATACAACAATACTAACTATGGGTTTTGGGGTTCTGCATTAATACAACATACAAAACTATGGGTTTCACATTAATACAACAACACAAACTATGGGTTTCACATTAATACAGCAACACAAACTATGGGTTTTCACAGTAATACAACAATACAAACTGTGGGTTTCACATTAATATAACAATACAAACTGTGGGTTTCACATTAATACAATACAAACTATGGGTTTCGCATTAATACAACACAAACTATGGGTTTCAAACAATACTGTGGGTTTCACATTGATGCAACAATACAACCTACGGGTTTCACATTAACACAACAATACAAACTATAGGTTTCACATTATGCAATACAAACTACGGGTTTCACATTAACACAACAACACAAACTATGGGTTTCACATTAATACAACACAAACTATGGGTTTCACAGTAATACAACAACACAAACTATGGGTTTCACATAAATGCAGCACAAACTATGGGTTTCACACATTAATACAGCACAAACTATGGGTTTCACATTAATGCAGCACAAACTATGGGTTTCACATTAATACAGCACAAACTATGGGTTTCACATTAATACAGCACAAACTATGGGTTTCACATCAACACAAACTATGGGGTCCACATTAATACACAGCACAAACTATGGGTTTCACATTAACAAAACAACACAGACTATGGGTTTCACATTAATACAACACAAACTATGGGTTTCACATTAATACAACAACACAGACTGTGGGTTTCACATTAATACAACAATACAAACTATGGGTGTCACATTAATACTACAACACAAAAACTATGGGTTTCAGATTAATACAACAACACAGACTATGGGTTTCACATTAACACAACACAAACTACGGGTTTCACATTAATACAACAGCACAAACTAAGGTTTTTACATTAACACAACAATACAAACTATGAGTTTCACATTAATACAACACAAAAACTGGGGTTTCACATTAATACAATACAAACTGTGGGTTTCACATTAACACACACAATACAAACTATGAGTTTCACATTAATACAATACAAACTGTGGGTTTCACATTAATACAACAACACACACAGACTATGGGTTTCACATTAATACAACAACACAAACTATGGGTTTCACATTAATACAACAACACAAACTATGGGTTTCACATTA
The DNA here is from genome assembly GCA_016801955.1 of Conus betulinus. Classification (NCBI taxonomy): domain Eukaryota; kingdom Metazoa; phylum Mollusca; class Gastropoda; order Neogastropoda; family Conidae; genus Conus; species Conus betulinus. Next base: position 47,020 of record JADBJO010008921.1, on the reverse strand, counting down.
ACACAAACTATGGGCTTCACATTAATACAACACAAACTATGGGTTTCACATTAACACAGCAATACAAACTGTGGGTTTCACATTAATACAGCAATACAAACTATGGGTTTCACATTAACACAGCAATACAAACTGTGGTTTCACATTAACACACACAATACAAACTATGGGTTTCACAAGCCACATTTTTCCCTTCAAAACAAAGCTAAGGTAAAGAAACCCCTGCCATTCTCAGTCTTGCCTATCTCCCCAAAACTTCAAACACCAGCAGACAACATCCCAAATTTATCAACACGTGTATACAAAATATGCCTTTAAATACTGTCTCACCGGATGGAAACAGATATGAAGATCACCTTTAGATACTGTCCTACACCGGATGAAAACAGATACAAAGAACGCCTTGTCCCTACACCAGATGAAAACAGATTACCATGCCAGTCAGATACCAATGTTTGATAAGATCTCAGAAGACGATGGTTTTTTGTTTCACCTGAAAACATCTCCCAAACCCAGACGTTTTCGAATGCTGTGAGCGAGGCAAAACACCGCTCTTCAACCCCCTCTTCTCTCCTCCTCTCTTTCAACCCCACCCAGTCCTACTTCCTTCATTCCCCTTCCCCTCTCCACCTCCCCCCTCTTTCTTCTTCTCTCAGGTTCCCCCCTCCCCTCCCCTTCCCTTTTTCACTTTTAACCCATTGCCATAATGACGGAGGAATTATCTGATTTTGGAAACAGGAAAATCCAGTTCAAAACATACATCACCTGGTCCCTGCACTTGCCAACAGTTGGCTGAACATTTGTAATATGTGTGACCTCGATAGGGCTTTTACACACACACACACACACACACACACACACACACACACACACACACACACACACTGGTACACTTCTGATCATAAAACACCACAGACAGAGGACAGTGTGTTGCCTTTGTTCTGGGGTTCTAAAAACGGTGCAGTTTAGCGAAGTGAGGCGCATGGTGGACGTGCGCTTACAACTCATCACCACTCTGCTGAGGCAGTGGTTTATAAGGGGAGGCAACTCCACACTCCCTGTCACATTCACCACCGTTCTAACCAAATTTGGTCCCTTTGTTCAGTCAGCTAATGATTCCCACTTCTTCAGCCAAGCAACTGACTTCAAAATCAATCCTGGTTGTCAGTCGATGGCGAGGCAGAGAATGGACACAACTGTGCATTCATCAATCCCTGTCCTGCCAAGTGATGAGGAAGGATGCCCTTCATGAGCTGGTGAGAGTTGGACACAGACAGTAAGCCCCAGCCACATGTACACCAATCTGTATCCTGTCAACTGATGAAGAGGGATACTGTTTGCCACCTGCTGGAAGTTCTGCGCAGATGGCAAGTCTCAGACACATACACGCCATTCTTTATCCTGTCAACTGATGCTCTTCATGACAGGGTACAGGCTGTACGCAGAGTCTACCAGCCCTTGGATACCCCCTTGGTGAACACACATGATCGTAAGACTGCAGGCTGTACACAGAGTCTACCAGCCCTTGGATACCCCCTTGGTGAACACACATGATCGTAAGACTGCAGGCTGTACACAGAGTCCTCCAGCCCTTGGATACACCCTTGGTGAACACACATGATCGTAAGACTGCAGGCTGTACACAGAGTCTACCAGCCCTTGGATACCCCCTTGGTGAACCTGCATGATTGTAACACTGCACAGCTTGTCACCTTCAACTCAAGGCTTTGAAAACACTGATCTTCAACACCAAGCTGAGTGCCTTCAAGCTGAGGCAGACTGGCTACTCTAGCATACACTGCACTGCAGTATGTGCAGGAGTGAGTTGAAAAAAAATGTGTACAGCCCAAAACTGTGGATGTTCTTACTGCACACATCAGAGGGGAGGCAATTCTCAGTCCTACCCTCCAGTTTACAAATAAAAATAGCGTACAGAATCTCTCACTAAGATGTGGCCACCAGTGTGACGATGACCTGTATCTGCCATTCATGATGGTCTCTTGCTGAGGACCTTGAAGCATGTCTCAGGCTAATGCCACATAACTCTCACACTGAAGAGGCCCTAGAATTCTTGTTAGTATTGATTCACAGCACTTGAAAGTGCTCCCAGATACATCTGCACATGCACACAAATGCAGACAATACATGGATCTGACGATTATATAAAGTATGTACAGTGTGACCAGGGCAATTGAGCAAAATGAGCTTGATCTACACTCTTGATCAACAAACCATTAACCCTCAGAAAGCAGTCAAACATTGGTTAGCTTTCCATTTTGCTGTTCTCACAGGAGACCTGCACATAGACACCCTGGCAGTTATTCTGAATACAAACAAATGACATGACAATGCAGGTAGTTCAAATTGTTTATCACACAGTTGCGAATCAGATAATGGTTTATCACAGTAATAAGTAAATCAGAACAAGTACAAAATACACACTGAAGTGCATCAAAGACAATTGTCAGACATTTAAAGCAAACAACAAACTTTTTTTTATAATAATAATAACAATATAATAATAATAATAATAATAATAATAATGAGGACAATTTCTATATTTATATATATATATACAGCAATGAAAATGGACAGAAAAGCTCAGATTAAAATGATCAGTCTTAAAATTAAACACGTGTGCATGCACACACTGTACATGTTGTAAATAAAGACAAGATCATTTTATAATGTTAACATTAGGCGCAAATGTTTGGATTTTTTCTTTTGTCTTTTGTTGTATGCAAAAAGGAATCTATATTGATCATTCACATTGACGAAAAAGACATTAAAGTTCCTAGAAAAAAAAAATCAATGGAAATGCATTGCAGCTTACTGCAATGAAATGGGGTGTATGATTTCATATTACAATTTGTGGAGTATGATTTCATATATTACAATGAAGTCTAACAATTTGAATTTCTATCAGTTACATCCTTTTGCACATTCAGCCGAAACAAGGTGTCAGTGTCTCTGCATTACCATTCTGCTGCATCTGCGGACTCCTCTGCAAAGCCACTTTCCCCTTCAACACTAGACAACCCTTCCACTGAGCCAGGCTCGTACACTGTGGCCAGTTCTTCACAAAAGGAACACGTTTTCTCCGACCTTTGGAGATCTCCCGCATCCAATTCAGCATTTTGGGTTTTCTGTTCACCATCTGCACTGTCCCAGAATGCCTGGTTGTCCTCAGCTGACTCCAGTTGAGCGGGTTCTTCAGGTGGCTCTGACTGAGGTGCTTGTTCTTCAGCGGGTTCTACTGATCCTTCCCCCATCATCAGCATCTGCTTCAGCTTCTTCTTTCTCCTCAGCTGTTGTTTCTGTGATCTCCACATCTTCAGTATTTTCCTCGTTCTCTATTGGTGTGTCTTCAGCCTGCTGTCCGTCCTCTGGTTCCGTACCTGGTGTTTCTTCTGGGGCCAGGTCATCATCCTCACCTGCATCTTCTTCCTTCTCTTCTTGCTCAGGTTCCTTGTCATCTTCATCACCATTATTTCCCTCATTAGTCTCTTCCTCTTCTGCCTCAACTGCCCCCACTTCATCAGCTGCCTGCTCGGAGTCTTCCATCATGTCTCCTTCATCCACTGGAGCATCTTCCTCTGCCTCACCTGCCCCTGCTTCATCAGCTGCCTGCTCTGGGTCTTCCATCATGTCTCCCGTATCCACAGTGGCATCTTCACCCTGTTCAATTTGCTCTTCCTGTGTGGCTTTGTGTTCCACTTTCTCGTCAGCCTTATCCACATCAGCCTGATCGTGGTCTGGGTTAGGTTCCTCACCAGGTTCTTCACTGGACTGTTCAGCTTCCTGAGCCCCTTCAGCGTTCTGTCCCAAGGTATCATCACTGGCACCTGCTGCTGTTTGTAGGGCGCTCTGCACAGCCATGAGCGTGGCCTCCTCAGTGACCTGTTCTGACTGGCGGACTTCAGCCTCAATCTCCTGCAGCAAGACAAGGCTGGTCTTGGGCTCTGACCTGGACTTGTGGCTGCTCCCTTTGGGGCAGGCAGCTGATTCCACTGTGGCACAACCTTGAGGCTCTGGACGCTCCCCATCATCTGACTGTGAAGTCAGTTCCTTGGAGAAGATCTTTTCCTGCATCCGCTTGACGTGATAAGGAGCACCCAGTTCATCAGGGAACGGCAGTTTGAACTGGCCGGACTCAGAGGCTCTGGATGATCCAGCGGCAGCACTCCCCTTCTGCTTGGGGATCTGGCTGCACTGGCAGACTTGGGTCGTGACGGAGAGGAGACTTTGCCAGGTTTGGGGGTTCGAATCCTGGCAGAAGCAGGCCTCTGACTGGCTGTGGTCATTGCAGCTGCCACACCATTCACAGCCAGCTGGTAGGATGGGGGTCCAGGTTCACCAGCACTCTCTCCTCCTCTCTCTCCTGACCGTCTCCTTCCTGTGTCTCTCTCTCCTCCCCTCCGGCTGAACTGCGGCGCAATCCTGTGTCCAGCGTCTTTTTTCCATTCTTGACTCTCTCTCAATTCGGCGTCGCGCCATCTCTGGGATAATACGCTCCATTTCCGGATCAGACTGCATGGCTTCCTTCTGTTTCTTTGCTTCCTTCTTCTTCTTCTCCACGGCCTCTTTCTTCTTGGACAGCAGCCAGGCATCGTAGGACGTCTTGGCCTTCTGCTGCCTTTCTTCAGCAGACAGCTCGTCACACCTCTGCTCATCAGCGCTGCGTGCCCGGGCGTTCCTTTCATTCTGGAACTTCATCAGCTGCACTCTGCCGGTCACACGCCGTTTGTAGACAAACTTGGTGTCGGGGGGCTTGGAGTTGGTGCCATCGCCCTCGTCCAGTCTGGCTGGCTGCCGAGTTGGGCCGTTTGATCAGCACATAGCTGCTCCTCTGTGTGGGCGCCGTTCGAGGTCGGTCGATGCGGGTCCCCCTCAGCACACTTTCTTGACTCTTGGCTCTCTTCTTTTGCTCTTCTGCTTCCTGCTTGATCCTCCGCCGCTCCCGCTTTCTGGCGCAGAGCCGCCTCCTTACGCTTCACTTGCATCCATTCCTTGACACGCTCTGAGGACTTTTCCTGCGCGAGCTATCTTCAGCTCATCTTCTACCATCTTGTCATTGCGCTCTTCTCGTTTCTTTTTGCGCTCTGCCTTCCTGGCTCGTCTGTACTCTGCATCTTTCCGTTTGACCCACTCTCCCGCAGTTTGGGGTTGTCTGTGTGCCTCAGAAAGGAGTCCACAGATATGTGCGCCTTCTGTCGGCCATTGTCCTCGTCACTGCTCCCAGCATGATCCTCATCGCTGGAGTAGTCATCAAAGCCGTTCTCCTTTGTTGAGAAGTCAGCTTTGTTCTTGGAGTGTGACCTGCTGGAGCTGCTAGTGACTGGAGAGAGTCCACGGAGCCTCGGCTGCTGTGCTGTGGGGTGGAGGACTTGGGAACCGCGGACTTGGGAGAAAGGGCGGACCTGGGGAGTAGATGATCTTCAGCCTGACGTTGCGCCCTGCAGTCTGCAGTGTACGGATAGTGGAGTAGGCCTGGTGATCCTCCCCACCCCCTGCACACACACACACACACACACACACACACACACACACACACACACACACACACACACACACACACACACAAGTAGACAAAGTTGCAAAAAGGCAGCTCAAAACCTAGTGGCACAATAACAATAAATGTTTGCTTAGATCTGGCAGAATGTTTCTCTATCATAAATAAAACATCTCATGATAATGCAACAAAAACACTGAGGAACTCGGACATACATTATCATAACAACTGCATCAAATGTAATGACAAAAGCAATGGGATAACATCATACAAAAGATTTATTTTCTCATCCAGGGAGATTGAAAGTCTGATCCACAGGCTTCGTTTAAACTCATTTAAAACAAAATATTGCAAAGATATTAAATGTATGTGTGGGGATTCTATAAGTGTCAATCATTTACTGATTCACTGTCCCAAAACAAAAGAGCTTTTTAGTAAATCAGGTATTGAGGGTTTTGTTGATGGATTGACTCCTTTATCACTACCTAGAATATTAAACAATTTTGCTACTCTTGAATCTATTTCTAAATGTTTATTAGGCTGTTCACTTAATATCTATCTTTAGCAGTTGTGATTGTTACAGTTACAATTCTAGTTTAAGTTAAAGTTCTGATTAATAGGATGGGGTGGAGGGTTATGATTACATTCCCTTACGTACTACTTTAAAACGTACACTCCCTTACACTCCCTAAAAAAAAATGCATCTCTCTCGTTCTTTACATCAAGTTCACTCTACACTCTACACTATAATATTGTCTGAATCACTTTTAGTGAAAGGACGTTAAACTGAAGAACAACACCACATACACACACACAAACATACACACATGCACACACACATGCACAACACACACACACACACACACACACACACACACACACACACACACACACACACCACACACACACACACACACACACACACACACACACACATGCACACACCCACACCCCCCCCCCCCCCCCACACACACACACACACACACACACACACACACACACCCATGCACAAGCACACACACAAGCGCACCATACATGCATTACAAACAAAGCTGATCATGCTGCATGATGCATGGAATGCAATAAGTTCATGTGACATTGTCCAATCAGAACTGCTACCTCTCTGCTTGCTGCGTAATTCACTAATCAACCACATTCATTACCAAATGTCTTCAGCAAACAAAGCAAGGGGGAATATAGCGAAGATATCAGTAAATATATGATGGGATGTGCACAGTTGCCTCCCTTAACTGAACATGGCACCAGGCCTTGAGTTGGATTGCTCTGGACCATGGCCACAGACAATAGGGTCAGTGTTTGGTGAGGTATATGGTTGGATTGTTTTAATCCATAGCAACAGACATTCGGGTCAGATTTTGGTGAGGTATTGAGTTGGATTGTTTTAATCCATAGCAACAGACGTTAGAGTGTTTGGTGAGGTATTGAGTTCGGACATTCGGGGTCAGTGTTTATGAGGTATTGAGTTGGATTATTTTAATCCATAGCAACAGACATTCGGGTCAGTGTTTGGTGAGGTATTGAGTTGGATTGTTTTAATCCATAGCAACAGACATAAGGGTCAGTGTTTGGTGAGGTATTGAGTTGGATTGTTTTAATCCATAGCAACAGACATTAGGGTCAGTGTTTGGTCAGGCATTGAGTTGGATTGTTTTAATCCATAGCAACAGACATTCGGGTCAGTGTTTGGTGAGGCACTGGATTGAGTTGGTCCATGGCCACAGACATTTGGGTCAGTGTTTGGTGAGGTATTGAGTTGGTCTGTTTAAGTCCATGGCCACAGACATTAGGGTCAGTGTTTGGTGAGGTATTGAGTTGGACACAGACATTAGGGTCAGTGTTTGGTGAGGTATTGGATTATTTTGGTCCATGGCCACATATATTAGGGTTAGTGTTTGGTGAGGCATTGAGCTGATTGTTTGCACGTGAATGTGTGTGTGTGTGTGTGTGTGTGTGTGTGTGTGTGTGTGTGTGTGTGTGTGTGTGTGTGCATGTGTTTACATACGTGTGTATGCGTATGTGCATGAATGTATGCGTATGTGTGTGTGTGCATGCAAGGGTGCGTGTGTGTATGTGTGTGTGTGAATGAGTATGTGTGTGCATGTGCACATGTGCATGTAACCTCTGCCAAAGAGGTATGTTTTCACCTGCAAATGTTGGCTGGCTGGTTTACAGATCAGCAGGCTGACACAAAAACTGCATGACTAATTTTCTCCCAACATGGCAGAAAGAGGATGTCACAAAAACTGCACAACTGATTTTCACCCAACATGGCAGAAAGAGGATGTCACAAAAACTGCACAACTGATTTTCACCCAACATGGCAGAAAGAGGATGTCACAAAAACTGCACAACTGATTTTCGCCCAACAGAAAGAAAGAGGGAACGTGGGCTATGGACATGCCCATTAACTCTTTCCACTCCGCACCCCACCACAGGCCAGGTGTCAATCGCGTTTCCAATCTAGCACAGACGCCGGGATATATTATGAAAGGAAGCGTAGAGTACAGCCCTGTCCATGTAGTCTCAGACCGAAATGGAAATCCTGTAGCATCATCTTAATCATCCTCCTATTCTCATCGATCAGCATTTCTAGTGAAAAAAAAAAAATGTCCTCAGGTTCTGTGGCCCTTCATGCCCTGCTCTCATGGTGACCTCAGTTTCGATGACCTCTCCACGTCTGTGGCCTTGGTTTGGTTCCGTCGGGTCACCGGTATCGGCAAGTCCAGTGGGGTTGGTTGTCGTTGGATGGACGTGGTGGCGCCTCTTCGAAGGGAGAGCTCGCTCACGCCGGCTCCGCGACTAAGCAATTATTGTCGTCAGTAGGGGGCTTAGTAGGTGGTTGTCTGGTGTTGTATGTTTAGATGGTCATTGCAGAACAGGAGGCTACCACTGAACACCACCGAAGTGACTGGATGCAGCAGTGCAGTCCTCCTCCGTGAGTAACGGGGTCTGCCTCTTGACGACTTGACATTGACTCCGCTCTGTGGATTGTCGGTGCCAGGGCTGGCGGCGGGCCTGACCAGGCTGTGGCTGTGTACGGGGTGTCGGAATGAGCGGTGTGGGTGCACTGTCTCTGAGGTGGCGCAGAGGTTTGGACACAGCCAAAAAAAATTGAAATAATAAATAAGTAATAAAGGTACGGGGGAAGTGATGTAAAGCTATTCCTTTCTGCACTGTGTGCTGCTTTGGAGAAAAACACTTTTGAATATGATATCTGGGTTTTTCCTCTCCTCAGTGTTTTCCTGTGTGACATTATCTGAGCTAATGGGCTGATAACTTTGAGTTGAACATTGACATTAAAAGTGGACGATCTGAGATTAACAGAAGATATCATTACAAACGTGTCAGATAAATTTACATACTTTTAACAGACGATAAAGAAAAAAAATGTACTGTAAGGGAGTCAAGTTTTGCTGGCAATATAGCACTAAATTCTGTGTACAACCTGGACTTTGAAATAATACATACAGCCGAAAAGGGATCTAGTTTTTAACTCATCAAAGTGAAACTTGTGTGCCCTGTTCACACTGGAATCCAGAGTCTGGGTGAAGTGCACACGCAAGGGGGGGGAGTTGGGCAGGGGGCAGTAGTGGGGGGGGGGGGGGGGGTGGGGGGGTGGGGGGGGGGGGGGGGCCGGGGGGGGGGGGGGGGGGGGGTTCTTCCTTTTTTGGCTGTCCCAACCTCTGCGCCACCTCAGAGGCAGTGCACCCACACTGCGCATTCCCGAAACCCTGTCCACAGCCACAGCCCATCGGCCCCGCTGCAGCCCCGGCATCGGCCATCCACAGGAAGCAGTCGACGTCAAGTCGTCAAGAGGCAACCCATCAGAGGAGACACTGCACTGCTGCTGAGTCACTTTGGTGGTGTTCAGTGGCGCCCTGTTCTGATCTAACATATGCAGGACACTACCTACTAAACCCCTTACTGACTACAACAATTGATTAGTCGCCGAGCCAGTGTGGGTGAGCTCTCCTTCCGGAGGGCGCCACCACGTCCATCCAACAACAGCCCCCATGGACTTGCCAACACCGGTGACCATGACAGAACAAACCAAGGCCACAGATGTGAAGTGGACATCAAAATTGAGGTCACCATGAGAGCAGGGCATGAAAGGGAAGCAGGAGCACAGAAATTTGAGACATTTCTTTTTTTTTATATGCTGACTGATGAGAATGAGGATGATTAAGATGATGCTACGGATTTCCATTTCGGTCTGAGACTACATGACATGGGCTGTACTCTACGCTTCCTTTCATAATATATCCCGGCGTCAGCCAGGCCCAAGAGATACATGCATCTGCAGTGTTGGTCTGGAAATTTGAGCAACACTCTCACAAATGCATCCATTAAGTGGATGAAACTCGACTGTGTGGTCCCAGTCTTCCCACTGAGTCCGCAGTAAACTCAACTCTGGGTAGGAGCCGGTCGGGGCAGAAAAACCCACATGTCTCTGATGGGATTCAAACCCATGACCTCCCCAGCTGGGAGTACGCGACGCTAACCACTTCACCATGGCAGCTGGTGCAAGTCCAGAGTTATGACAGTTTCAGTAAAGCACCCTGATCATCTGACTGTAAAGCTAAATCATATCAAGCTAAAAGGGTTACACAGCCAGTTAATGAGTCAGGAGTGAAAGGGTTAAATGGTGTCTAAATGTTGGTGTCGACCTACGGCACCCATCTGGAAAAATGGCACAGCCATGAAAGAACGTCTCAAGATAAATCTTCAATTCACACGGAAAGACGTTTTGGGAACGGTGTGCACTGTTTTTGGGACTGTACATTTTAAACGGAATGTGTAATAGTGACCTCAAAGATCGTTTCACATAATTTTCTAATGTAGGGTGCAGTGTAATGTAAGGGATCATTTTTTGATGTCAATAAATGGTTTTGGAGTTTCTGTTTGAACATTAAAAACTTGATGTTATGGAAAGATTTGAATCGATCATATGCCCCTTGTACTACTACTTGCGTATTAATAACCACAAAATGTTATGAAACAACACTAGCACTGGTTCAAAAAATGGTAAAAATAATCAGACTATTGTTATATAGCTGCTGGAACAAGGATCATGGAAGCCCTGAAATTACACATTCCATGGACTCTCAGCATTATGTGAAAGAGAAGATGGCAGCAGCAGAAGATCTTATCCATCTGGATGTGAATGAAGCCATATGTAGATGTAATATGATCATGAAAGAATGAGCTGAAAAAGATCTGAAAAGAAGATAGCGGACAAAGAACAGAACCCCTAAATGATAATTAGTATGACATGCAAGATCATAGCACAGGTTTGTAAGTGAGCCTGATCATTGTGAGCTACTGTTTACACAGTGATGATTATCTTTGATTATCTTTGAAGTAACACATTTTCATGGAACATTAAAACTCTCCAAAGCTTTACACAAACGCTGACAGTTTTCCAATATCCTGACAAAAGAAAAAAAAGTATAAGGCCAGTTTTCTTCTTCAGTCGCATCTATTCTTACTTCCCCTGTCTTTCATTTTTTTTTTCTCATTCTTTGACTGACTTCCTTAAAGAAGTTTGCATGTCACAATAAAACACATCTTTTCTCTTTCTTTTTCTTTTTCCTTACATTTTAACCACACCCTGTCTCTTTTTTTTTCTTACATTTTAAAGAAGTTTGCATGTCATGGTAACACACACCTTTCTCTTTTTTTCCTTACATTTTAAAGATGTTGCCATGTCACAGTAAACACACCTTTCTCTTTCTTTTCCTTACATTTTAAAGAAGTTTACATGTCACAGTAACATGTCACGGTAAACACATCTTTATCTGTCTTTTTCTTTTTCCTTACATTTTGTTGCAGATCTGGATCCAAGGGTGGATCCAGGATCTGTTCAACCGTGACACAGGTCTGCGCTCTCCTGAATGCCCTGAGAGCCCTTCAAGGTTGTTTTTTTTTCCCTCTTTTATATGTCACTGTTTCCATAGATTTCTGTGCACAAGAATCAGACTGTTCTCAGGGAAAAATTGATATCTGCATAATAGAGTGCTTCTACCTTTTCTCTCCTCTCTCTCTCTCTCTCTCTCTCTCTCTCTCTCTCTCTCTCTCTCTCTCTCTCCCCTCATGGTGTCTGCGTGTATTTGTACCTATCCACGAGGATTTTTCAACAGAATTTGTTTAAAAACAGCTCCTTGTTTTCAGAGCTTCTTGTATGTGCTGTACACAGAGCCCTGGTTTATCATCCAATTTGAAAGACTAGGACCCTGACCACAGCTTTTAATCTGCCAGGAGAGAATATGGGGTGTGTGTGAATGGGAGAAGCTCTTAAGGGGATTTGAATCAAAGACCAGAGATTATCTTGCTTCCTGGTCATGTGTTTTAGACCAGCATATAACCACACTACACAGAGAACACCAACACCAAAAACACTACACAGAGAACACACGCAGAACAAACCTGGGAAAAGGGAGGGAAATACCAGATCATATGCCTCATCTCCAGTGACCCCTTATAATTCATAACATTTATCTCTCTAAATGTAAGCACACACACGCACGCACGCACGCACTAACAAGTCTATGGACTTCCCTTCATAAGAAACCAGATCAGATCCATAGAAAAGACCCCTCACCACTCTCCACCTCCCTTCCTCTTCTCACTGCATTTCACCTGTCCCCTCCTCCCAGAACTCTACAGTCTAAGGACTCACTGACCTGTCCCCCCCCCCCCCCCTCCCACAACTCTACAGTCTAAGGACTCACTGACCTGTCCCCTCCTCCCACAACTCTACAGTCTAAGGACTCACTGACCTGTCCCCGTGCTCCCACAACTCTACAGTCTAGGGACTCACTGACCTGTCCCCTCCTCCCACAACTCTACAGTCTAAGGACTCACTGACCTGTCCCCTCCTCCCACAACTCTACAGTCTAAAGACTCACTGACCTGTCCCCTCCTCCCAGAACTCTACAGTCTAAGGACTCCCTGACCTGTCCCCCTCCTCCCAGAACTCTACAGTCTAAGGACTCACTGACCTGTCCCCTCCTCCCACAACTCTACAGTCTAAGGACTCACTGACCTGTCCCGTGCTCCCAGAACTCTACAGTCTAAGGACTCACTGACCTGTCCCCTCCTCCCAGAACTCTACAGTCTAAGGACTCACTGACCTGTCCCCTCCTCCCACAACTCTACAGTCTAAGGACTCACTGACCTGTCCCCTCCTCCCACAACTCTACAGTCTAAGGACTCACTGACCTGTCCCCTCCTCCCACAACTCTACAGTCTAAGGACTCACTGACCTGTCCCCTGCTCCCAGAGCTCTACAGTCTAAGGACTCAATGACCTGTCCCCTGCTCCCAGAGCTCTACAGTCTAAGGACTCACTGACCTGTCCCGTGCTCCCCGTACCCATTCTGAGCATGCTGGTGCCTCAGGTTCACCATTGTGTGCAATCGTCGACCGGACGTTCGACCACGGGTGTCCCCCAGGGGGCGTGTCATCAGCTCCTCCAGCTCCTCGTACTTCTGCTCCAGGCGCTCCCGCCCCGCTTGCTCCACCTGCTCTGACAGGTTCTCGTTCCTCATCTGGCGCCGCCGCTCAAGCTTCCGTCCGTGCTGCCTGTTGCTGTCCTGATCGTGTGAGCTGTGCTGCTGAAACAGAGGCCCTCGCGGCCTGTTGGAGCCCTGGTTGTGAGAGCTGCTGTGCTGCATCGGTGGACTTCTCCCCCTTGGCTTGTGAGATCTGACGTGACGGGGTGAGGTGCTTCGATGTTTGTGAGACTTCACTTTCTTGGCTTTGCTCTTCTTGGGGTGTTTCTCCTTTGGACAAACTGTTGGCTTCATTGGTTGTTTCTGCTGGGGCACTGGTGTCAGTCACTACTCCATCTTGTTCTTCACTTGCATTGCTGCTGTCAGATCTGTCATTTTCTCCTCCTCGGATTCTCCAGCAGTGGAGTGACTTTCCTCCTTCTCCTTTGCTGTCAACCTGCTTCTTCTTTGCTTCTTGCTGTTCCTTGTGCTCTTCTTCACTGTAAAATCCTTCCCAGACATCTCTCCCTCTTCGGCTGTCAAGCCTCGCTTCTTCTTTGCTTCTTTCTCTTCCTTATGTTCTTCTTCATTGTAGAATCCTTCCCAGACGTCGCCTTCCCCTTGGGCGGTCAGGCCCTCCTTCACAGTCAGCTTCAGCTCAGACATAATGCTGGCGGCACAAAGTTCATGGGCCTCACTACGTCCACACAGAAATCAACTTGTCTGCAGAATGACAGCAGCGTTTTCAGGCAGGGTTCCAGCAATGGAGAACTTTTACAGTTACCTCACTTCCCATTCACCATCTGAAAGAGAAAAAAAAAAAAAAAAAAAAACAGCAGGTAATATGATATCACTGATGGGTACTGGGTTGAAAATCAAAAGACAATATAAATAGGGAACAGCAACTGTTCAATCACAGTGTACAGTTCAGTCAGATCAGAGATTTGGAGATACACCGACAGCAGGTTGGTGACAACACTGAACTTGTCAATGTTATCAAAGAATGCTGGAAAAAGAAGGACGGGAAAGCAAACTTTTTATGATCTGAAACATCTAGTTTACATGATTAAACAGACCATGGACATTCGTTTGTATAATGCATCAGAGTGAAGCATACATTGGTTAATGTTTGGCTATCAACAATTCGACACTGGTCTTTCTCTCTCATCCTTCAAATACCACCGTGATAAACTATGCTGCACACAAAGACAGTTGTGAGGGTGTATTTGTACTGACCCATGTAACAGGCTGCCATAGTGCAATCGTTAGCACAGAAAGCTGGTTGGTTCTGTCACTAGTACAGGCATTCATTGTAGTAGACCTTTTTTCAATTCTGTCACCAGCACAGGCATTAACTGTAGTAGGCCTTTTTTTTTTTTCAATTCTGTCACCAGCACAGGCATTCACTGGAGGCTTCTTTTTTCAATTCTGTCACCAGCACAGGAATTCCCTGTAGGCTTTTTTTTTTCAATTCTGTCACCAGCACAGGAATTCACTGTAGGCTTTTTTTTTTCAATTCTGTCACCAGCACAGAAATCCCCTGTAGGCTTTTTTTTTTTTTCGATTCTGTCACCAGCACAGGCATTCACTGCAGGCTTTCTTTTTTTTTTTCACCAGCACAGGAAATCATTTTAGGCTTTTTTTCAATTGTCACCAGCACAGGCATTCATTTTAGGCCTTTTTTTAATTGTCACCAGCACAGGCATTCATTTAGGCCTTTTTTGAATTGTCACCAGCACAGGAATTCTTTTTTTTTTTTTCAAATTCTGACACCAGCACAGGAATTCATTTTCGGCTTTTTTCAATTCTGTTACCAGCGCAGGAATTCACTGTAGGCTTTTTAAAATTCTGTATTCCAGCACAGGAATTCACTGCAGGCTTTTTTAACAAATTCTGTAATCAGCATAGGAATACACTGTAGGCTCTTTTTTTCCCCATTTCTGTCACAAGCACAGACATTCATTTTAGGCTTTTTTTTTTTTTTTCATCAGAGGCAGTGTGGGCTTTTTCTTTTCCACCCTATACCTACCCTCTGCTGAGTATGCTTTGGGCTACACTGAGAATGCTGGAATCACACACAACACCACTTTCATTAACTAGGTGGATGCTTCTCTGAGAGTGCTGCTCCGATCTTCAGACGTCTGTGTCTCCCAGGCCTGAGAGTCACCTGGATCTATTGTGAAAGCAAAACTTGAGGTACAGCTCTACCTGGATCTATTGTGAAAGCAAAACATGAGGTACCACCCTACCTGGATCTATTGTAAAAGCAAAACATGAGGTACAGCCCTTCCTGGATCTATTGTGAAAGGAAACATGAGGTACAGCCCTACCTGGATCTATTGTGAAAGGAAACATGAGGTACAGCCCTACCTGGATCTATTGTGAAAGGAAACATGAGGTACAGCCCTACCTGGATCTATTGTGAAAGGAAACATGAGGTACAGCCCTACCTGGATCTATTGTGAAAGGAAACATGGGTACAGCTCTGTCATGAAGCTGCTGATCAACGAGGAACGCCACAGCATCAACTTCATCATCCTCACTGATTAAAAAAAAAGTCTGCGACCCTTCATGTCCTGTTCTCTTTGCAACCTGTTTCTGAAGTTCCTCTCCCATGTCCTGCCTACGCTAAGCTTGTGTCCAGTCATCGGTTCCTGAACGTACTTGGGATTTACGGTTGGATGAGAGTTGGGGCGCCATCAAAAGGGGGATGCTCCTTCCTGCTGGCCTCCTGGTTGTGGCTGTGGTGGGAGAAGCCAGAATGAGCAGCCAGGACCAGACCTGAGGTTAAACATGGAGTGTTTCATTCAGCCAGAGCCCACAATGGGCACAGGCACAGTGAGACAGGGTGAAGACACAGCCGATGCATGTCATGCTCAGTGCATGAGACCTCCATCCCTGACCTCTGAAGACAGGATGAAGACACAGCCGATGCATGTCATGTTCAGTGCATGAGACCTCCATCCCCTGACCTCTGAAGACAGGATGAAGACACAGCCAATGCATGTCACGCTCGGTGCATGAGACCTCCATCCCTAACCTCTGAAGACAGGGTGAAGACACAGCCGATGCATGTCACGCTCAGTGCATGAGACCTCCATCCCTGACCTCTGAAGACAGGGTGAAGACACAGCCGATGCATGTCACGCTCAGTGCATGAGACCTCCATCCCTAACCTCTGAAGACAGGGTGAACACGTGAGACCTCCATCCCTAACCTCTGAAGACAGGGTGAACATGTGAGACCTCCATCCCTAACCTCTGAAGACAGGGTCAACACACAGCTGATGCATGTCATGCTCAGCGCATGAGACATCCACCCCTAACCTCTGAAGGGCAGACACTGGCCTCATTCCCACCCTTCAAGTCACCAGATGTGTGTGCAGATGCTGGCCTCATTCCCACCTTCCAAGTCACCAGATGTGTGTGCAGATGCTGGCCTCATTCCCACCTTCCAAGTCACCAGATGTGTGTGCAGATGCTGGCCTCATTCCCACCCTTCAGTCACCAGATGTGTGTGCAGATGCTGGCCTCATTCCCACCCTTCAAGTCACCAGATGTGTGTGCAGATGCTGGCCTCATTCCCACCTTCCAAGTCACCAGATGTGTGTGCAGATGCTGGCCTCATTCCCACCTTCTAAGTCACCAGATGTGTGTACAGACACGCTTGTCCCATACACAAATTCATGACAACACTCCTCACAAGATAGAAACACACTATAAAAGTTCCTCTAACCTGTGTCAGCCTTCAGCACTTTTACACGGAATCAGGACATGGATATCCAGCCAACGTTTTCAATGAGAGATGGAAGGTGATTACTCAAGTGCTGAGGTAAAAAATGGTTTGTACAATCCCACCAAGTAAGTGAGGGAATATGGCATTTGCAATGCACAAATACAGGACATGAACATTTGCACGCAAGTGCACTTGCACACACACACACACACACACACACACACACACACACACACACACACACACACACACACACACACACACACAGAGTTTAAATCATTTATGCAGAGACATGTTCATGTTTTGCTGTATATGCATGCTGAGAGAGACAGACAGAGAAAGAGAGAGACAGACTGACAGACAGAGAGAGAACCTTAGAAAGTGAAGGGAGGGACAGAGTGAGGAGCACTGATACAACTTGAAAACCAAGAGATCATGAACTTTCTGATGCGCATCAAGCATGCCAGTTGATAATACACATACAAGCTTGCAAGTGTACGCACACACATGCACAAATACACAAAATCACATTTTCTTTTATAAAAGCACTCACTGTAACCATTCATTTTCTGATAAACCCTTCTCTGTACTCACTCACACACACACACACACACACACACACACACACACACACACACACACACACACACACAAACTTGTCTGTAGACACACACACTAAACCACTCATTTCTTGATGGACTCTTCTCTGCACACACACACACACACACACACACACACACACACACACACACACACACGCTCTGACAAATATATCTACCTTTTATACATACTCTGAAAATGCTCATTTTCTGATAAACCCTTCTTTGTACACAAAACCACATCCACACAAACAGACACTCACACACATTCACAGAAACAACACACACACACATGTCATTCAATCTCAACGACCCTCACCAACCCCATCCTCACAAAGGACCACACCAGACCAGCCCATCATTGCCACGATCCTAGATCAGCGGATACATCACAACCCATTCCCACCTCTACAGTCCAAGATAGGACACATTCCCAGGAGCTTTTAAAACGGAGTGTCACACAGAGCCGTGGGCAGTAAGTGCTATCAGCCGGGGAGAATCATTAGCACCGGGGGACTCATTACAAGACCTGCCCTCACCCAGTCCAGATTGCAGCATGAATCATGCATGCTGCTCGCTATCTATGGGACATCCCTTCACACTTCCTTTTTCTGTCCCTGTCTCTCTCTCTCCAGCCCTACAATCCCCCTCCACACTCTCCCTGAGAGTCTCTTGTTCTCCCTTTCCGTCTCTGTGTCTCTCTTCCTCTCTTCACAAACAAGCTTTTCTCTCTCTCTGTCTCTCTCTCTCTCTCTCACAGAGTGAGTTCTCCCCACTTCTTGCCTTATCTCCCTCACTCCAGCCTTCTCTTTCTGTCTCGCTCCCTCTACATTGCTATGTTGTAGAGTTTTGTCTGAAATTGTTTATCAACTTTTTGATAATGGTATTTTTGTTTAAGATAACTGGATGGAATTAACAATCTAATCAATCTTTTAAAAAAAAAAAGTGTTGCCAATAATCCAACCAATCATAAGGATATCTTAATAATGCAAGTAGCAAAATATTCATATGATAGTAAATAATAGATTGCAAGAATGGATTGAGGAAAGCAGCATTACTAGTGATCACCATACATGTTACAAAAAAAGGGTCATTTGACTGTTGACTGCATGTGTACCAATGTTGGCTCTTGTTCAGAAACAGCTTTCTTGAGACTGAGCATTGTAAATTACTTTCAAAGATTCTGAAAAAGCATTTGATTCCATCAATAGAAATCTTCTTTGGCCAGTTATGATTAAGAGTAAACTTTACAGATGTGCCAGGAACAAGTATGAAGTTGAGAGAGCCAGAGTTTGTTGCAGACATTAAATGTAGATTATATTGACTGTACCGCTGGGATTAGGCAAGGTGATGCTTGCAATCCAGTTTTATTTCCCTCAATATCATTGAGCAAGCAGCTGAAGAGATTAACTATGGGAGACATGGGGCTTTGCTGACTCCTGAAGCTTTTGACGTAGGAGACTGTTACTGGCCTATTGACTCAACTGAAAATTTTACAATGTGCTGCTGCTTCTCTTCAACTAAGCGTTAATTTGTCCAATAATAACTTTATTGTATTTCATAGGAGTGGTCATTTCAGTCCATGAGAAAGGTGGTTGTATGGAAGTGTCTCCATGCCCATAGTGGAATCTTGTAAGTATTTGGGTACGTTTTTCCTTCGCTTGTTTGGGTTTTGTTCGTGCATGCAAGGATCTTTCCATATGGGCTAAAATGTGTTGTTCTGTGTTACAAAAAAAAGAACTTGTACATCCTCAATAAAACATCTTTTCATGTATTTCACTATCTTTTGTTGCTGTTGTTGTTGTCGTTGTTTTATAGTCTGGTTCATCCATTATCACAATATGGGTCTGAATTATAGGGATTTGATAATGCTACTGTAAACTTTGAATCTGTGCACTTTTCTGCTTTAAAACGTAACTGGGTGTAGATAGGCAAATGTTTAGTGATCTTATTTATGGTGAAATGAATAGATTCCGCACATACATGGTTTCATCAGTTAAATGCATCCAATGTTGCCAAAGTTTACTTCAAATGGAGGAACGCAGATTACCATACAAAGCTTATAACATAGTTATATGATCTAAATACTACAGGAAAAAAAAACAATTAGGTAAGTGAGAATGTGTGTGTCTCTTTGACTATGATTTTGGTTTTGCATGGTTAATCAGACAATGTTAAGCAGTTTATATATTGTTTTTATCAACGACTGATTAACTTCACTCGGCAAAGATGGTCGAACAGTGTGCAACATAGTGAAAGGTTTGATTTCTATAGAAATATTTGCAATTTTCATGACATGAAACTTAATCTAACTTTAGAAATGGATAGACATTGAAAGCATATCATGACCAAATTTAAATGTGTAATATCAGAATCAGCTCTTCATAAGTTTAGATACAAAACCCTCGTTGAAGACAATGATTTGCTTTGTCCTTTTTGAAAAGAGACCCAACAAAACAAAATCCATAGTGCTCTCTACTGTTCAGCCCTCAGGAATATTAGAACTCGCACAGCCAAATTTCTACAGACAGCCTTCCCTAATTCAGTTGACCCTATTAATATCATTAACCTCAACAGAAGTTGTTTGAAATTTCTTCCTGTTTTTGTATACGGCATTCAAATTTAGAGGTATGGCTACCGCTTGATATTCTGAATTATCTGTGTTTGTATAGTCAGCAGTCATGGATATTTGTTACTTTCAAACTAGTAACTATAGCAGCAATTACCAGAGCATATTAAAACACAGCTGAACCCAAGTTACACACATGTATGCATGCATGCACGCACGCACACACGCACATTGCATCCACGTGCGCGCGCACACCACACACACACACACACACACTTAGACACACATACACGTACATATACACACATGCACACACACGCACGTATGTATGCACATACAAATACACACACACTAATGCACTCTGTGTTACCACTCCCACGAATTTAACAATATCCATGTCAATGTCATTGGTAACACTATGCCAACGTCAACAAACAGAATTATAGCTATAGGCCAGAAAAAAAAAAAAAAGAAGAAATGTTTTTGTCTTCTTTGTTGCAGACAGACAGGGTCCAATTTCCACCTTCAGGCCTGAGAGGAATCCGACAAAGCTGCATTAGTCACAGAGCCGCCACTCCTCGCAGACACAGAGACCGTGACTGGGGGTAAGAACGGAAGGGGAGAAGAGGGTGGGAAGGTAGGTGGAAAGGACAACGGATGGTTATGTCGAGGGAAAAAGAAATAACAATACAGGCATTGTCCTGTGGTGAACCACATTACTTCCTACCATAAAGAAAAAAAAATGCTCATTTCCAAACAGGGAAAAAAAAAAAAGGCAAGAAGCATGTTTTGTTGCACAAACAAAATACCCGACCTTTTTCAAATGAGAGAAATCAATAAATAAACAAAACTGAACAGAGGCAGGTGTGTGGGAATAGCAATGGGACACTGTGCAGAATAAACTCCCAATTACAACGGAGTTGAGATTACTGTCCCAAATCAAGAACCTTTAATGATTTTGTTCTAAGACTGAAATAAAGAGACCCAACTTACAGGAAAACGACACCATGCAACCAGGATGAATTGACACTGATGAAAAAGAAGTACTCCTGGACATCTCCTCAGCCAAAACAGACGACAACAAGACGGTTTCAAGACAAAAGTAGGTCGGCTGATCCCAAACTGTAGTCTTCATTTCTCTGCACCATGTGCCTGGAGCTCCCTGCTATCTGGTCAACGCCACATCTCAACTCTGCCGAACTATGAAAGAAGCCTTCAGCCATATCCCATTTGACAAGCGCTGCCCTGACCTATGTTACATGCAGTCTGCACTGGGTCAGAGGAGGGCGGGAGGGTATCGGTGCTCCGCTGTGGGGCAGGGGAAGGGAAAAGCGAGTGGTTCTGGGTGTGTTGTTGTTGTTTTGTGAATGGTGGTGAAAGGACTGCACAAACCATGTCATGCTTTAAGAACACTTTTTATTGTTATCATTATCATTAATATTAACATAATCAGCATAACTATTATTGTTGTTGTTCTTGTTGTTCATTATCATTATATTACTATTATCATTATCATCATCATCTTCATTACCATTATTATTTGGTTGACAAAAAAAAAATGGCTAACCTCCAAAAAAGCATTTCAGTCCTTTCAATTCTGGAACAAGCGCACTCAGCTTATTCACATTACCAGTGAAAATATTCCCTTTTTTTATTTCTTGCTTAGCTCACTCATTTATGTGCAGACAGACATTTTCTGTGGTGGACAGTAAGACTGCTTGCAGTTCAGGAAAAGCATGGGGTTGTACTAATGTTCTCCTGTGCAGACAGACATTTTCAGGGGAAGACAGTAAGACTGCTTGCAGTCTGGGTAAGCCACGGGACTGTAGTGTCCTCCTGTGGTGTCACACTGTTTCAGTGTGTTCACAGCCAAGCCGACTGCAGTGGACCCTTCCAGGTCAGACCCCACAGAGAAATCACAAAGTCCTGTCCTGAAAATAACAACAACAACAACAAACAATACACATAGTAGAACTTTGACAAAGCATGTACTTCAAATTGATTGGACAAACACACCAACATTTTAAATATAAGTTTGATTTATCGGAAGAGGGTTGTAGCAAAGAACTTAGAATATGGGCTACTCTCTCTT
>JADBJO010008921.1:17500-20000 GCA_016801955.1 Conus betulinus | reverse complement strand
AACTAGTAGCATGGCCATGACTATTAAAATAAAAACTACAGTAACTCACTGCTAGTGCAATACCCTGTCACTGGACATGCAAGTCATCTCCGACAAATGTGTGGTGGATGCCAGTCATGTGGAGGGTGACACCATCCATGAACAGTGGGACAAGAACTCATACGGTGCCGATGGCAGATGACAATTTTCACGGCAGCAGAGAAAAGCAAGGAAGAGTTATCTTGTCAAATGCTTCCTGACATTATGCCTCTTTTTTTTTTCTTCTTTGGTTGGATCAGTCACGATGGCTCCGTTCCCTGCTGTCAAGTCATTGCTGCTGTGACAGCAGGGAAAAGCTCGGGAGATAGCCGGACAGCATGTCACAGGACAAGCCAGGAGATTCAAAAAGATACTCCTCCCCCCCTCCCCCCTCCCCTTTGATTTTTTCCCCAGGGTGGGAGGGGAAGAGGATTAAGGGGAGAAAAAGAGAGGGGGGAGAGACAAGGAGGGGGTGGAAAAGATGGGGAGGAAAAGAGGGAGAGTGGCAAGGAGGGGGGCGAAAAGAGGGGGAGACAAGGAGGGGGAGGAAAAAGAGGGAGAGAGGCAAGGAGGGGGAGGAAAAGAGGGGGAGACAAGGAGGGGGGGAGGAAAAGAGGGAGAGACAAGGAGGGGGAGGAAAAGAGGGAGACAGACAAGGAGGGGGAGGAAAAGAGGGGGAGACAAGGAGGGGGAGGAAAAGAGGGAGACAGACAAAGAAGGGGAGGAAAATAGGGGGAGACAAGGAGGGGGAGGAAAAGAGGGGAGACAGACAAGGAGGGGGGAGGAAAAGAGGGGGGGAGACAAGGGGGGGGGAGGAAAAGAGGGGGAGACAAGGAGGGGGAGGAAAAGAGGGAGACAGACAAGGAGGGGGGGAGACTAGGAGGGTGAGAGACAAGGAGGGTGAGAGACAAAGCGGGGGAGGAAAAGAGGGGGAGAGAATAGGAGGGGGAGGGAAGTGTAGGGCACTGTGTTCCCTGGCCCCACCACCCCCTTTCCCCTGTTCCTACACTGGTGAAAAATATCCATGAAACCAGCCGCCATGGTGCTGTGGTTAGCGACACAGAGGGCAGGCCAGAGGTTCATGAGTTCGTGTCTTCAGAGACCTTCAGTTGCCACATGTTGTCATCATGGTTGGCTCAGTGGCTGTGACCAAGCTGCTGAGTGTGCACAGAGCTTGAGTTGGCCAGGAAGACTGGAGCCCTTCAGCCAGCTTTCATTCTGAATGTATTTCTTACACTGCAGCATTGCTCGCATTTCCTGACTGGCTTTGTACATATCCAGGTCGTTCAGGCCTTGAGGATATGTCGATGTACACAAGGGAAGCATACAGCACCACTCTGTCACATGGTCTCAGGCTGGAATGGAACTCAGTAACCTCATAATCAACCTCACCCTCAATGATCAAAAATGGAAATCTCAAATCCACCCACGGTCATTCCTGCCCTGGTCTTGTGGGTGAGCATAGTTTGTATGTCTTCTTCACACTGATGCCACGGCACATTTGTGGCAACTGAGGCCATGGCACATTTGTGTCAACTGATGCCATGGCACATTGTGTCAACTGAGGCCACAGCACATATGTGTCAACTGATGCCACGGCACATATGTGTCAACTGATGCCACGGCACATTTGTCTCAACTGTTGCCACGGCACATTTGTGTCAACTGATGCCACGGCACATTTGTGTCAACTGACGCCACGGCACACTTGTGTCAACTGACGCCACGGCACACTTGTGTTACCTGACATCGCGGCACACTTGTGTCAACTGATGCCATGGCTGAACAAAATGGTGATCCTCTACAAGGGGTTGGCGATCCTCTGCAAGGGGGTTGGTGGTGTCCTGCTGCAGGCAGGCTCAGAACAGGGTGCACTGTATAGCACAGGATGACTCGGCAGCAGTGCAGTGCTCTATGACAAGCCACTGACTGTGGAGGGTGCACTGTGCAGTACTCTATGATAGCCCACTGTGGAGGGTGCACTGTGCAGTGCTCTATGACAAGCCACTGACTGTGGAGGATGCACTGCGCAGTGCTCTATGACAAGCCACTGACTGTGGAGGGTGCACTGCGCAGTGCTCTATGACAAGCCACTGACTGTGGATGCTGGGCTGAGACACAGGGCAAACCTCCGTGTGCCTTTGCGGTCGGCTGGGCTATAAGCAACATTATCTTATCTTAACCTCCATGTGGCTGTGCATGGGGGAGCCACAACGACTGGAATGGTAATAATGTCACTGAGACAGACAGACAGACAGACAGAGAGAGACAGGGAGAGACAGACAGACAGGTAGAGAGACAGACAAAGAGAGACAGACAGAGACAGACAAGCAGACAGATAAGCAAACAGACAGACAGACACAGACAGACAGACAGACAGACACAGACAGACAGAGATAGACAGATAGGCAGCTCTAGACAGACTGACAGACACAGACAGACTGATAGACAGAGACGGAAGAAGAGACAGATAGAAAGACAG